>OMNN01027741.1:0-21183 GCA_900302755.1 Chromis chromis
TATTCCATTTTTTTTTCTTACAAATACTATTATATTTAATGAAATTAACAAATTATTCAATACTTAATGATCTGTTGAAAACCACACAGGTGTTTTCTGAGCTTTATGAGAGGTGAAATGACGTGATAAAGGTGTAAACAGCTGCAACAGCACTAATGAGGAAATCAGGGAAATGTCAAGTCAGTATACAGTCTTTACATGCCCACACACTGCTGCGAATGTGTTTAATCAGGCTAAACAATTACAATCTCTTGTGTGGGTTTATGGGTGGGCAGGGTCTCTAACAAAAAACATGTACAGGAAATTTGTATCACTATAGAAGTTAATCAAATGAAAGTTTAAATTTTACATTTAAATGACGGCATCTGTCATCATAGAATCAGTTTATTAAGTGTTATTTATACCCAACTACAACATCTTAGTTTAAAAGATAAAAGACAGTACAGCTTTTCTCATAGTACATTGTGAAACCTGTTTTTGGTTACCAGCCTAAGTCAGGCCACCTTTCACCGAAACCCAGCTGTTCTATACCTGAAGCTTTGCCTCTGTGTGTTTTTTACTGTGTTTCCCACAGAATTACAATAGCCAAGTACTTTGTGACAAACAGCTAAACAATGTATACAGCAGCATTACTTTACTTTGTGTTTTTCTCTGGGAGAAAAGTGCTAGCAAGGTGCTAGAGAGCGCTTCATCAAAAAATTGATCCCAAACTTTATGACAAGAATGATCTTAACTAGAGCTTGCATCTAATGTATTTAAGTGAATCTATTTAACATTCTATCAAATAATTTTCCTTTTGCTATTTATGTGTTGATGAAATGTCTATCACCAGTAGATACTGCAATAGTTTCCTCCTCCAGGCCTAATCTTGACAACACATCAGCTCTCTACCGCCATTTTAAGATAGATTAGCATTGTGTGACAGACTAATACATCCAGAACAAGCTTCTCCTCCATATTCTTGGTTACTAGGGTGACAGGTTCTGCCCATATGATTGGTTGCCTGAAAAGGAACAGTAGTGACGACATCAGCGCCTTTCTGAAAAAAAATCAGAGATTTGTAACTATCAGTGCTTAAAGTGGGCGCAAACAAAAGGCAGAGAACAATTGAAAACAAATGAATAGAGACGCTGGCGCTCAGAAAATTACACTATATGGACACTCAGCCTGGCTGAAAAACAAATATCTCTGGTCTACATTCTCCTTTGGGGTTCCTCAGGATGAGCCCTTTTGAGTATTATACATATTTTCAATATTTATCTGGATTGAGGGTAGAAACATTAAGCATCCCATTTACAAGGTTATAATTTCATTTATCAGACGCTTTTATCCAAAGCGACGTACATTGGTAGGTAGGCGGGGCAGCATTGAGGACCTTGCCTAAGGGTCCTCACTGGATACCTGCGCCCTGACCAGGATTTGAACCACCGATCTCCCATGCCAAGTTCTGGGGTGTTAGTCACTGAGCTATCCAGCTGCATTTAAAGATTTAATATTAACATTATCCACTTGCAGGAGTTACTGTGGACAGCCATCCTTACTACCAAGCCTTCGCACATGCTTGCTAATAAGTTATTTGAAAATTTGGTCTCTGAGACTGACAATATTGTTTTAAAAGCATAGATTCACTAACTTATCAGAGCTGACTTGAATGCATTAGTTTTGGACAAACTTGTACAGATATGTTCATGATACAAACCATTCATGAACACAATTGATTCAGAGTGTGCACAGAGAGGAGGGGCGATTCACAGCAGGGTCTGTTAATACAGTGTTTGTGATAGAGAGAGAGAGAGCGAGAGCTGGGCAAGGAGGGGCTGAGTGAATCAATGTGCAGCGCGCAGCTCTACTATGAGTGAAGATTTTACACATTTGAAATAGTAACAAAAAAAAGAAAATCAATATGCGTCGGTCAATGTTGATATTGTGGCGGGCCACCACAAATACATCAATGAATGGGAAGCATTGGTGTGTGCGCATGATAGAGACGAGAAAGAATAATATATAAGTGCCTGAAGATGCACACAGACACACATTGAGACACGTTGTCATAGGGAAGTAGGCCAACGCATAGAGACACGCACAAACGCACTTACAAACACTGTGTTGCAGCTGACCTGGCCTGCCTTGTGATGCTTTAAAAGAACAAGACAAAGGTTGATGGAAGTGACTGCTCTCCACCAATGACAGCTCTCTCTCCACTGTACACACACACATACACTGTGACTGAGCTCTGAGCACTGTATCACTGTCCCCGGTCGCCTATCGATTAGTCATGCCTGGCTGCTGTCATGTGCAGGAGTCCAGGGAAGCCCCTAATTGGCTAGTCCGGGAAAGAGAGACACAGAGAGAGGGGGAGTTAAGAGTGAGAGAGAGAGAGGGGCAGACGCTGAGAGAGGGAGGCAGCATAGAAAGATGAGAAAGGCTGAGAAAAAGATTTGTGCATAGAGATATGGCCTCATATCAATTTATCATAACAGAAAGACAAAACAAGACAAGATGAAAGAAGGAAAACTAAGAAATTTGAACACTTTCTGTCCTTTATTCCTTCTGGATGGAAAGATAAAAACAAATCTTAGATGAAAAGAAATCATCTCATCCGGATTCAGTTCCTGTTTCTACTTTTTGGAATATGTAAATAGAAGCGTATCATCTACAGAGTGACCAACACTTCTGATACAAAGCCGGAGTGCGCACTGACATAGGTGGATAATACGAGTTACTCCGAGTGACTGACCACTGGAGTGGAGCATAATCGCGGAGTGAGAAACAGAAATCTTCTATTGGAGCGCATGAACTCACTCCTGTCCTCTACAGGAACAAAGACAAACTAAGAGCAAGCGGGACTGAAAGGAGGTTTAACTTGTTCAAGCGGTTTTGCTGCTTCTTTTTTGGACCAACTTTTTATTTTCCTGCTGACCCCATAACACTGAGAGATGGTGAGAGGGTCATTGCGCTCCTAAGGGGAGAAAGTCGAGAAGAGGAGTATTGCACTAAAGGAGAATGCTTTTCTTTTCGGGACAAGTGGATGCTCTCATCTATAAGGGAGATGAAACAAAAGAATCAGTGCCTGTATGTGAGGAATTGTTTTGTAATTTCCTGATATTATAGCAAGCTTTACGCATTGAGAGACTGTGATATACGAGACAAACTGCTAAAATTCCAACTTTTCACTGGACACAGAGGAGGATTGGCTGTTCTTGAGAGGCATGACCTACATTATTCGGACACCAGTGATTCTGAGGAGCTTCTATCTTTTGTCATCTGTGTAAAGGAGACAATGTGGTAAGAGCGAGATATAAAGATCAAAAAAGACTGGAGGATTTCTTTTTGACTTTACACACATCTTTGTCGACATGACCACTTATTTTCACAGCCATGAGTTTTGTTGTAGCCCCAAAAAGCCCGGCAGTGGCTCCAATAAGGGCAAATCTGGCAAAGGAAAGGCCAAGTCAGGGAAGAGCCACTCTCATTCGAAGCATAACCAGAATTTATTGCAAATACAGACGCCAAACCACCAACTGCAACCATCACCGCTACACTCGCCAAAGCACCATCCTCATTCATCAAAGCATAGCTGCCATTCGCCAAAAAGTCTCCTTCCTTCTCCCTCTCCTAGTTACTATCACATAGCATCGCCGTCTCAAAGTCATCAGCTCGCTCCGCCATCACCAACTTGCCCGCTGGCTCCACAATCACCAAATAGCCTACTGCCCTCGCCAAGTCACCATCAACTTCACCTATCGCCGAGCCACCACCAGCTTCATCTGTCGCCAAGCCAACACCAGCTTCACCTGTCACCAAGCCAACACCAGCTTCACCTATCGGCGAGTCATCATCAGCTGCAGCATCAGTCTCCAAACCAGCCACAGTACAACCGACCGGCCTCGCCCAGCCACCTGCTTTCTTCGCCTTCGACTCATCAAATCTACCACCAACAGCAACTTCATTCACCCAGTCAACACTCATTCTTCCAACAGTACCAGCACCACCACCACTGCTCTCCTGCTCTTCCTCATGCCTCCCAATCATTGTCTATCCATCCTTTTCACTCACCACAGCTCCCCTTGTGCTCAGCGCTGGGGGGTTATGGGTGGAGCACACTGCCTACCAACCTGGCCACCAGGAACTCCAGAGGGAAGTTTCCCAACCTGAAGGACAGCGTAAGAAAGAGTCCCACAAAGAGCAAAGGCAAAGCTGGGAGCAGACCGTGGCCCAATGATACGTATATCTGGACTGCACACTCAATGGAAGTGCCCCCACATGTGCCGCTCATACACCACTTTCCACAAATACAGGCCCATGTGCAGGTAAGTTTTGGATGGATGTATACCAACAGTGGGCACTGATCCCAGGAGGGGACAGCGTGTGTGTAATTATTACCAGCTGCAATAGCTTAGCTGGTATTTTTCTCACCTTGTGAGACTGTGTGGGTGTGTCATTATGGCTAAATGTGGTAGTGGAAACACCTACTGTAGCCACAAAGGCACTTTTGAGTACTTTGGCAGGTGTTTGTACCATCTGTCCATCTATGGACAATTTAACATGGAAAACCCAGTCACAAAACTTAACATATGTGTGGTTCACACTGAAATGAAGGCAGAGTTTGAGGATGGGTGTAGCCCATCCCTTCTAGCTTGAGGGTAGCAAAAGTGTCGCACTCATTGTGCCTCAAATGCATTTTTCTTTTATGTAGTTGACATTTCAGCCTGCATGCCTTCTTCGAGATTGACAGTCATCAATCAACAGTCTGACCCTTCTAGCCACCAAGGGGCACCACTTAGGGGTTTTTTGGGGCAGTGGCAGTGCACTATATCAGCTTATTGTGGCACAGTAGCCAATTTGATGTCACCCATCTGTTTATGGAACACCGTTTTAAAGCCTCAAGTTGGGCATTTGACCATTGCTCTTTTGAAACCGGACTTAACAAGTGAGAAGTGGATCTTACTGAGAACTTGAGGAGCCATAATTTGAAATATGAATAACCTTCTGTACAGTAATAGAAATGTCTTGAATCTAACTATTGAGACTATAATTTGGAATATTTACGGTAACAGATCACGGAGGAAATAGGGTTATTTTCTTATAGACTTCTATACATTCTGACTTCTTTTTTTAATCAGAGGAGTCTCCCCTGCTGACTATTAGAGGGATTGTAAGTTATGTCACGTTGGCTTCACTTGTCAGACCAGGAGGCTGGATTCTGTCACCTCTGATAGTAACTAACTTCGAAAGTGGGGTGGACCCCTGCACACACACTGTTAGCACAGAATAATGTGGTTTTGTAGTGAAATTGCATTCTCTGTTTTCTACATTCCTACAATATTACCATGTGATTTACAGTCTTCATAATACACTGGCTGCTATTCGGAAATCCTAACTCTTACCACAGTGGAGAGGACATTTTAGTAGTATATGTCACAACAGTAACGTTGGCATTATCTTTGTCAAACTGCCCTTTTAAGTGCATCACTGACAGCCTGAAGTGTTTCAGTGTTTTCCATACAAAGCTACACTCTGTCATTGTAATGTATTCATATCATGATGTGGTTCTCGCTTTTTCTCTGAGGGACACGGAAAGTGATTCAGAAATACAGACGAAACACATTATGTGTAAATGAGAGTTTTTATGAAATAACACATCACAAAATAAAAGCCTGCAGTCGGTGGGACATCACAGAATGATAATGATAGCCTTGAAAGAGTGGTGATGGTCAATTTTAACCTTCCAATGATTCAATCAAGTGAGCAGAACCATGCACGAGTGATAAGATTTCTGTAAACTGTACAATAGTGAACCAAGGAAAAGAATACAAGCACAGCAGCTGCCTGCTATTTACTGTTGGTTGGGTCATTTATTTGCTGTACATCTGCTGTAGGCACAGTGATCGGAGATAGCAGGTAGTGATAGTGTGATTAGCGTGATTAGCATGGAAGCTCTGATTTGATTAGAGTCACGCTCCATCTGATTAACTCATTAGTCAATTGGAGTTTCACTCCATATTAGGAAGACAGAGCGGGTAGTGATATTAGGAGTGGAGTATTGTATGAATGTGTGCCTCAGTTTTTAGCTCTCAGCATTTTAGATTGTAAATACAATCTAAAGTAGCAGAAAGTACCACAAGAGAGAGAAAGCTGAGATAAGCCTTTAACATTACAGCTATTATTGTACAACACTCTTTATTCTGCTCAATTTGACTTTTCCTCTTTGCACTTTAGGCTTTGATTGCGTTTGTATGTTCTTGCCTGATGGAGTGCTTGCACTGCCCTGATTGATTATTTAACTAACTGCTGCTGTGCATCGTTAGATGTTATGGGATTCCTGATTTCTGTTTATCCAATCACGAATCATCTGCTAATTGATAATTGAATTACTATGCTGATGGTTTAGAAGCTCAGCAGAGCTCCCCACACTAATGGAAAATCATTTCCCAAAGTCTGCACACCCAAACACACACGTGTTCACAACTACTTCAACAAAAAAAGCCAAAATCACTTGACTTTGTCACTTTTTCTGAAGAGACAAAGCATGGATAGTCTGGATCTCTTTCTAAGCTGTGCTGTGCTGGACTGAACCAGGCCATAATGCCATGATAACAAAGCTGGTGTAACAGCAATTATGTAACAACTAACAATCACTTGCACAGAGCAACAAAATGCTGTCTGGATATGGATGTTGTGTGCGTTTGTGTATTTGTGCATGAGTGCTTGTTTGTTTATATTTGTACGTTTGTTCTTTTGCCGTTTTCATGTAACACCACCCCATCCACACACATATTGATGTTACATAAGCATGCAGTCTGACATGGCGTGTCAATGGAATCACCAGCTGACTGACCGACAGGATTTGCTGCTTTGTGAATGACACACACACACAGAACATGTGTGCTTTACACAATGCTGTTACAGTGGTGAGGGAGTCAGATAAGGTTTAGGAAAGGCAATAATGGACTGCGAGCGTTAGATAATGACAAATTAAATTCAAGCAGGTAGTTGTCAGATGTTAATAGCTTCCATTAACATCAGCTGAAGTGAGTCTCATTCATTGTTTTAGACAAACCAAAGAATCAGGAAAACACAAGTTGTTTTTCAAATGAGGAAATAACTTCAGAGGTTTTCCAGAACCATTCAGTAAATGTGTGGTGTTTGGCAGTCATTGCACCTAATGCTGTTTACCTTCCAAGTAGGATTTGTATTGACTAAATTCTAACAGAATGGAGAATTGGCTTTGTTGGTATGAACAGATGAAGCTCAGAAATACTTTAGAGACAAACAACTTTAGATCAGTGGTTTCCAACTTATTTGGCTGGTGACATTGTGGCAAAGCAGCATCTACACGTGGCTCCACGTTAAAGCTTATGGTGTACATGAGTTGGGAGACCTGAATAGACAGAATTATTCAGTGTTTTATTGAAAAACGAGCCAGGAAATAAACCTAAGTGATGTTGCAAAATACTTGCTCGTAGGGAATCATTGTATTTTTTGTGTTTCCATGCATTGTATAATATTGCAGGGTCTAAACCTTACTATTTAAACTTGTTAGATCAATTTATAATGTTTATCTTATTTCTTCACTTCAACTTAATGTCTTTCTCGGCATCTTACTTAGATAATGGTAGCTTAATTTGACTAACTTTGAGAAAAAGAAACACATATTTCTGTCTTCATTGATTTTTTTTAAAACCATAGTTTATTGTGATGATTTCTCAATGCAACCTTTTTACTGTGTCCTTCATTTAGGGGTGAAAGGGTCAAGGTCAAGGTCAAGGTGAACTTTATTATCCCCGAGGGGCAATTTGTTCTACAGCCAGCAGTATCACACGGACAACAGACCAACAAAAAATACAATAAATAGTCCATTAAAAACAATAAATACAGCACCAATATTACAAAGAGTTATTCAGCAGAACAATGGCTGCCAGAACCAAAGAATTCCTCATCCTATTGGTCCTACATTTAGGAACACTGTATCTGCGACATGATGGTAACATTGTAACATTGTAACATGATGGAAGTAGTAAAGGGTAAGTGGTTTTCAGTAATAGTTAAAGCTCAGTCTCACTAACAGCAGCAAAGTTAGGGGTTCTAACTTTATGCTGACTCTATTTAAAGTGTGCAACATAAACATTTAGTATTGTAATGTTTCTTTAAGTCAAACAGCAAAAACATTATTTCGACTCATATATCTATCACATTCCTCTTCATTTACATAAACACAGATGGTAACAGCTGCACCTGTCAGCATATCCTGACTGTCTGAGTATCCATGACCTGTATTGTTACCTTTAAGCCCTCCCTGTTTCTCTCTGAACCTGCCTCCACTTCTGTACACTGCTGATTTTTTTTTTAACTCCTTTCAGTGCTTTTGGTTTGTGTGTGCGTCTATGTGGACCCTCTGCTCCTCGTTGTTGTTGAGCAGGCAGATTTCACTCCTCCCACCATACTCATAATCCCTCTGAACCCCCCCTCCGCCACTCCCATTCTGTTCCCATGTGGGATCAAGCATCCAGTCAGCTTGACTGACAGACAGTTGCACATGTGGCTGAGGGAGAGAGACGTGGAGTGAGATAATGCGTGTGTGAGAGGCAGAGAAAGAGAGAGAGAGGAGATAAAGGAGTTGAACGGGGTGGATGAGAGGTTGAGATTAGTGCAGAGGGATAGATGCTGTTGCTGCTCTGTTGCACATTCGTGTTCTGAAGTCGAGGTGGGCTGTCCATTTGGTTTTCTAGCTTGTTTGATGCTTGTTTAGCTGGTTTGGATGCTGAACTTTTTTTTTGGCTACAGAGTGAGAGGTGGAGCTCTTACATGGACTTGAGGGCTCTTGCTGGTGTGATGGAGAAGACTAGAGCTGCAGGCGGTGGACTTGTGAGCATTTAATACTTTCTGGAGAGAAAGTCAGAGTAGACAAGAGAACAGGAGGAATGATGAGACGGGTGTTTACACTCCCCTTACAAATATGAAGAGAAAAAGACACCAATTGGCTATTTATGAGCTAGTGTGAAGTTTGTCATTTGCTGTGCTTGTATAGGAACCAAGAGATAGAAGATCATGTTAATCACGTGCAGCTGCTTTCTCCCTAGCTCCTTTAGCACTGATCTGTTTAGGCCTGGACTTTAGAGTAGAATCACTCGGTGGAGAAGGGGGAGGGAGAAAAGGGCAGAGGTTACACTTGTTGTAAACAGAAGACAGCGCATGTTTAAGAAGGGGAGATTGCAAGTGGAAATTAGATCGGTCTAGGACATCGACTTAATTTATAAGATAAATGTGATTGAAGTGCAATAAGAAACATAGCGTCATAAAAACCACATCCAGTACAATATTCTGCATACAAGTACAGATAGGGTACTTTATGGTGCGGTACTGAACTGTTAAGAGCATGTCATGGCACAGTAGCAGAGCTGTATCAAACAGTGTGTTTGCAGTGTAGTACATTAGGACTGTCCACTATAAGGCCTGTGCAGCATGTCATGCGGTGTATGCAGTGGCTCCATGGTGGTAATCTGTAGCAGATGTACTCGACATGCTGTACCAAAACATGAGACGAGTAAGTCATTCTCACTGCTTTCTGTTTGTTTGTTGAAGTGTCACCGTGTTTTCATCGTAACATTCTTGATTTTAAAAGTGATTAGTAATGCTGCCATTCTTTTCTTGCAGGCCAACCCCCCTCCAGTGGTGGTCAACACCGACAGCGTCGACACCCCCCCATATGTGAGTACTGCCTCAAATATATGCCAGTGACAGCAGATCTATACATCTGTGTGCTTAGTAGAGATCAACCAATATTGTTTTTCAGTGCCAACCATTAGTCTTCAAGGACAAAAAGCAGCAAAAATTTGAATCAAAATGACAAATTTAGAATAACATAAACACGTGTCTTTATGTTTTAAAGAGAACTTTTCAACATTTATTCCTCGGTGTTGACAGGCTGTTACTCAAGACATGTAACCAATCAGATAGTGCTGTGGGCGGGACATTGTTCGAAACCACAGAGGTGACTTCAGATAGAGAGAGGTGGCTGCACCAGAACCAAAGTAGCATATTCCATCCATCCATTATCTATACACGGCTTAATCCTCTTTAGGGTCACAGGGGGGCTGGAGCCTATCTCAGCTGACTCGGGTGAAGGCAGGGGACACCCTGGACAGGTCGCCAGCCTATCGCAGGGCTACACATAGAGACAGACAACCAAGCACACTCACCAAAGTAGCATATTTTTTAATTAATTAATTTTGTCTGAAATCAGATTTTAAAAAGTACAAATAACGATAATCAGAAAAATGCTGAACAGCAAATGTGATCATTGTCCAGGCCAATAATTGTTTGAGCCCTACTACTTTGATGCTGTAACATCTTGGTAGTGAATTTTTAGATGCAAGACATTTTTTTGTGTCCATAAGCCTTTTTTGAGTTTCTGGGATAAGTCAAGTGAAGTAGTAAATCACACAGATTAAAGAAAGACATTAAATTAGTTGTCAGTTTTTGTGTGTGATTTCATAGTACGGGGTGAAGATGTGCAGCAACTTGAGGTGTTGAGGTAGTTTAGGTAGTTTTAAATATCTTCTGTGTAGAATTGATTTGTAGTCCTTGAATTTTTTGGGGGAGATGGGGAATTGACAAAGGGAAGGAGGGGACAAAAATAAACCAGCGTATATAGATTAATGTCTCTACATAGCGATAATGTGTGGATACACTTTAGGATGTCGACTTACACGTCTTTCACAGAACACCTCGACACAAGGCCAAAAGGTTTCTACTCCTGCGAGACTTTACAGTGTAATCAATATATTTGTAATTTCATACTTAGCATCCAACACTACAGTAAGTGTGTCATTTATTTACACCAAACCAAGACTTGCACCCTTTTTAAAAGCTTCCACTAGAAACGTGCTGCGATTTGAATGTTTCTACCTAATAAATATGCTCACTGATGATAGTAGCATCCTGGTTTTAGAACACTCTGTCTAGTATTAGATGGATCCAGATGTCACTTTACTGGTAGCCAGCTGCCACAGAGAATCAGCGTGTGTTGTTAGATAAGTTTATTATGTAATTACTGTGGAATTACTCCCTGCTGAATTGAAAATGAAATAAAACACAGGCAGAGAAAGATTTTTCTTGGACAGATTTCACTTTCTAGTTTTCTGGTGTTATTGGTGACCGTTATTCTCTTCTACAGTAATATTAATGGCTCACAAATTCAGGGGGAAAAAAGCTCATTTCTTATTGACTCTTTTAAAAGCCAAGATTATGTCGGAGCTAAAAAATGAGGAAAAAAGACATTTGTAAAAGAGGAAAAATGGATTTCAACACACATTTGCTGATTATGCAGGGTTAGATAGCATCAGCGGCACATCTAACTATGATAATCCTATAACCTTGTAAGTGGAAAATGTTAATTTGGTGACGCTTGTTAAATAATACAGGAGAGATGTTTAATCATATAAATTATGAGTCCTCCTATTCATTATAAATTAATTTGTCTTGTGATGGTCATGGTCCAGTCTGAATAGAAACAGAGTGTTTGGTTGATAATAGTAGAAATGCTACACATAGTGGCTGATGGAAGATTGTGCCCTCTGTTTGAAATGACAGAAATTCAAAATCTAAACTAATCTGACTGCACAGAGACACAGATTACAGCCAAGGGGATTACATGGGCCATTGGGATGCCACTTGACCACAGTGTGTGTGTGTGCGTGCCTGCAGCAGCTGTATCTGGAACAAGACACTCATCTCCCAGTATAAACCGAGTGGAACACAAAATATATAATAGTCTGTTCAGATCAGATTTAATTCTGTGTGCTTTTCATTCAGGCAGAAAATGTAGATGGTAATGTGTTTTATAGTGCGGGCCGTCCAGGCTGAGTAGTGTGATTGGCCCATGGGCAATTCATCAGGGATGCTCTTAAATATGACATCAGAGATACATCATCATTAAGCACGCATTACAACTGTAATCCCTGGGATTCATGCGTCATTCATAAATAATCAATTGTCTAATTTCATATTTCTGTAATTCTCGTATTTGTTTTAGCTTGTTTTAGCTGATGAGGGCATTAATGATCAGATAATCAGTTCACACTTTGTATTACCAATTCGTGTGACAGAGAGCAATACACCATGTAGAAATTATGAATATATTAAAGCTTTACAGTAGAATCAAATCTTTACCTTAGCGTGATTTGTAAGTTTTCATTATAACCAGGGTTCAGTGTTTTATTTACACAAAGGCTGTTCCTGGGTTTATATTTTCACATGAATATCTCTACTTTATATTACTTTATACTTGTCCTTAAAGTGAATGTTTTTTTTCTGCACTGCATTTACATGACAGATACAGTACTAGTGATTTTTCAAATCAATAATTGACATAAAAACATGTCGCTAGTTTTGAACATGCAATATGTTGTATTAAAGAAGTAGCTGTCAGTCTTTTTTGACATATAAAAAGCAGAATCTAGTTGGGACTCTTCACCAGTTGTTAGCAGGTCCACTAACAAGACATTTCTACTCTAAACTCTGAAAGTTTCATTTAAATAACTGTTTGAGGTCAGAAGAGTATAAGGATTTAATAAGTCAGCAAAAAGATTAAAGTTTAAATTATTGTTTTCTTGTTTTTGTTTTCTACTTCTTTGCTTTTTCCTTCTTTCCTGCCAAAATGGTGCTTAACACGTTGATGAATCTCTATTAACAATCTGATAATGTATCAATCACTGGGGGTATTTTGCAGCAGAATGAGTACGTTCTGCTGCTAATTCTTCTGTACTTTTACTGAGGTAGTACTTTGAATGCAGAACTGTCACTTAAAAGGGAGTAACTGGAGTATTTTAGTGATTCTTTTATGTAAGTAAAGGGTTTAAGTCGTGCTCTGAATTTTCACATATGTCTTTTCTTCATCTTCTTCTCTCTCTAACAGGTCAATGGAACAGAAGCAGACTATGAGTATGAGGAAATCACGCTTGAGCGGGTAAAACACATCACTAACATGCATTTCTATTATACACACTGGTAAATACACTCTGTCACATCTCAGGACACTCCACAATAGTCAAACTAAAACATCATTAATGCTGTCAGGAGCAAACAAAAATAAAACTTAAGAACGAAAACAAGCCTGTGAAAATGTGGTTTAAATGTTTATATTTTGATTAAAAACCCTGAAATTCATACACTTAGTAAGAGCTGACAGTCGCCTGGCAACATAAACAACCTAATCTTATAAGACGTAAATTAAAATGTTGCTCATTCTTGACCAGCGAGAAGAACTTTGCTCGTAGTAGGAAACTGAGTAAGAAGTGTTAGTGCCTTTAAGGGTTTCAAAAACAGTCACTTGTTAACAGTTGTCACTTGCTGTAAGCTAAAAAATTACTCTTCCTTTTGGGATTTTGTGCAGTTCTGTATAAAAATGCTTGAGTATTAGTGTATAGTGACAGTGTTACCAGTCAGACAATTCGGGGGTAGATTAAATGCACTGAAGTAAATTAGGTTGTGATTAACTTTCTTTTCCTTTTTTGTATATTTTAAAGATCCGAGTGTGTTTTTTTGCTGCTCCTCTGTTGAAATGTTTTCTCTTGTTACTCTAAAGATATCAAGCCTTTTGAAACCAACGCATAAATCAGATAAGGTTGTAAAACACAGATAATACTTGAGTCATAAAACTTCCATCTGCCTGTTTTAGCCCTATTAGTCCTCATTTATTTCTATTTCTATCTCCATCTCCATCTCATCTTTCTGCTTTTCCTCTACTGCGGCTGGCCATTGGTCGGATTCTGCTGACCCTCTTTCCCTGTCCTCTCTATTTCTTGTCCATCCTTCCCTACTTTCCTTCCCTGGTCCTCCTTCCCCCCCTCTCTCATTATATTCCCCTTTCTCTCACCCCCGAGGCTGTCTCTCTCTCTCTCTCTCTCTCTCTCTCTCTCTCTCTCTCTCGCTCTATTCTCCTGTGACCTGGTTCTGTCTGCTTGACTGGATCTGCTTTAAAGACACTATGGACATACACGCAAACACAGGCGCAGACATTACACTAGCTTTAAACCCAATGACAGAGCATTAGGGAGTGAGTGCAGTGGCTGCTATCAGGTAATGTGGAGATCCATTATGTGCCATTTGGCAATAAGCAACATCTGGAGACAGATGTGTTACATGTTGTTTGTCCAAATTCTAAATTAGTTTGGCGAGGGGTAAGAAAAGATCTTTTATGTAGCTTGGTAATAAATAACAATTACGGAAGATGTAAGGCTGATAATTTGACGAGGTAATATTTGTTGGATGTAGTGTAGTCATTTATTGTGTGAGGCTTTGGCAACAAACAAGTTTTGATCCTGGGAACAAATTATTCCAATGTGATTATTAGTGTCTTATATAACTGTATCTTGGTGACCTTTCTATTATTTATTGCAAAAAGTCCTCAGTATAATGCATTATCAAAATAACATCTCTGGTCTGGTTGAATAATATATTATTTGGTTTGTCGTGAGGCAGATACAGTGGAGCAACATTTTTATAAAATCAGTGTAACATTCTCATCACTTTCACAAAAATCCTAGATCCTATCAGCGCCACACACAAGTGATCTTTTAAAACCAGTGCCGCTGCTCAGATGATGCTTATTTCCACCATTAAAACACACTCTGTGTCTGTGTGTGTGTATATGTGTGTATATGTGTGTAGGGTAACTCAGGCCTGGGTTTTAGTATCGCTGGAGGGACTGATAACCCCCACATCGGAGAGGACCCCTCAATCTTCATCACCAAGATTATACCTGGAGGAGCCGCAGCCCAGAATGGACGACTCAGGTACAAACAAAAACACAAACACAGATTTGTTTTCTAGTGTTAGGATAAATTGTTGAATTAAGTTATTTACTAGCATGCCAAACCCCAACTTTTACTCTCATAATTCTAACCTTAACCATTAGCCAAGTTTTAAATCTTAAATATTTAGTCTTGACACCAGATGGGATTTATATCACGGCAATATGACAGCTTATTTTTATTGCCTGTAAAAACGATTGTACACTACACACATTCAAATTAAAATTAACATTTAATTATTATGTGCTTGCAAAATCTTGCAGTGCAGAATGGATTAATAGCCATCAAGTAATTTTTAAAGTTGCATTTCTTTTTATGTTCAAAACTGCAGCAAAAATGCTCAAACATGTTGCTTCACACTGTCGGTGATCTACCAGGTAGCATTATTGTTACAAAACACTGAAGTGAGACAAGAATGCTTTTGTCAACAGCCAACAAACAACATTTTGAAAGAGCGCTGTGAGGAGTGCGGCCCCTGTCACAGTAAACTGGGCATCTAGCTTTTCACTTCACTTCACCATTTAAGTTTGCCATTGTGCTTACAGTAGAGAATGCAGAAATTGAATGTTATGCCTTTGACAGTTTTGCCCTTTACCAAGGTACATTACTGCTGCTGGTTATAAAGGAGCTTCAGGCACCAGCAGAAGACCAGGCATTGAACCAGGCATTTTCAACAAAGAGTCTTACCTCACTTCATTTTACTTATATATTAATGGCCAGTCAAATATCTTTTTATCTTTCCCTTAAGTGAACATCTTAAAGGAACTAGAAGTAGCTTAAAAAGTCATTGTGTGTAGGTTGCTCTCTCTCTGTCTAGTTTTAGAGAAAGCAACTGTAAAATCTGTTTTTCTTCCCCATTTATCTCCTGGTGCCACTCATATATGACTTCTCTACTGTGCGTGATGTTGCTGTGCAGGGTGAATGACTGTATAGTGCGGGTGAATGACACAGACGTCAGGGAGGTGACCCACAGCGGGGCTGTGGAGGCGCTTAAGGAGGCTGGAGGCCTAGTCAGACTGTGTATACGACGCAGGAGGAGCCTCACTGAGAGAATCATGGATATCAAACTGGTCAAAGGGCCCAAAGGTAAGACAACACTGCAAACACAATATACAGTGCTGTCTGAAAGCAGTAAAACACAGATATACTGTAATTTTGGTGTTACTGCACCACTCCAACACATTGGATTGGAAATAGAACAACAACTGTGAGCTTTAAGTGCTGACTTTCAGTTTCAAAGATATTTAATGTTGTTCACATGCTTCTGTTATCCTACTACATTCTGACTGCGCAATGAAAAAATGTAGAAATGAAGACTGGTGCTGCTTAAAAGTGAGAATGTAAGATAAGACTTAGTGTTCTGATTTGTTCAGTCAGCATGTTTAGGAGGAAAAGATACAGTAATATAACTGAGCATGGGAATTAATTAAAAGATCCATAGTGCAAATAAAACCATTAAAGCTATGAAATATGAAATCTATAAGAGGGTTAAATTTACGTATTTGTCAAAACTGGTCAAAGGGCCAAAGGTGAGAAAACATAGCAAATAAACACATTAGGAAAATCCTCAGGTCACTCAAAAAATATGACCTGTTGATGTTTTCTCTCAGGTTTAGGATTCAGTATAGCAGGTGGAGTTGGAAACCAACATGTCCCTGGCGACAACAGCATCTATGTGACTAAAGTCATCGAGGGAGGGGCTGCACACAAAGACGGACGGCTACAAATAGGGGACAAACTTGTTGCTGTAAGAAACATCTTTCAATCTTTCCCCAGCTTGTTCTTTTTTGTGTGTTTTGTTTTACCTTATCATGCAAAGTGCAGATCACAGCCTTCATCAACCATAAATGCAAATGAAATACAATAAAACGTAAGACGTTTTCTTGACACGTTTTTGGATATGTTATCATTAATCGCATTCTGTGATAAATTGCTTGTATTCATTAAAATAATCAAAAAAAAAATTTAAAGCCACAAGAGCAGGTATTCAACCACAATGTTACTAAATTTAGAACTTGCTCCCATTTTCACAGTAGCATCCCCATTGTATGTTTTTGTTCCAGGCTGGTGTGGCTTCCCAGGGTCCGTATTTGTCGGATTTGTATTGTTTCCATGTTTTCTGTGTGTCTATGCATGTCGGTAGATGTGCTAACACACTCCTGATTTATCTCCAGGTAAATGCCTCCTGTTTGGAGGAGGTAACTCATGAGGAGGCAGTGGCTGCACTGAAGTCGACTCCTGACGTCGTGTACCTCCGTGTGGCCAAACACAGTTCCCTTTTTATCAATGACAACTTCCCTCCACCTGATGTCACTAATTGTGAGTACACATCAGGAAGCTCTCAGTGCATGATTTAACCACGAGACAAGAGTGAAAACGAATGGTTTGCATTTGTGAAATTCCACCTCCATCAGACTATATAGATTGTTGCTTTTCTTCATCTTGCAGTCAAACAGTGCTCTGGTGAATGTTGCACACATCACTGCAACCAAGATGGTGGAGAATTTTCAAGCCAGATGGTGTCGAATGATAAAAAAAAACAGCAAGGAGCAAAGCTAACAATTTTGCTCCCACAAATAGAGAAAGCTCCCTTTTACTGCTTGAGGCTGAGGATTTGAGTCGAGGCTCTTGCTCATAGCGACTCACTCATGAGTCATGAAATCCCAGGCCGCCATTATTACAGGCAACCAATCAAGGTGACATGGTCAGTCGTTAATATGAAACAGACATGCTACAGAAAGAGGCTAAAGAGGGAAAGCAAACATTGAGGTACAGTAATGGGAGGCAGGGAGTAAAAGTAGCTTTCATGTAAAATGATGAAAGAGATCTAGTTAAAGATGAGGGTGATAGATCCCACGTAGGTTTGGAGCAGCAGTTCGTAGACCAGGCTAAAGCCCTATTAGCACAAGAGTAATACTACCCGTGATTTAGAAATTACTGCTCTATGTCTGTTTTATGTGGCACATTCACACAGGATAAGCAAAGTCTGTTTTACTCAGATTTATTGACTTTATGCTATGTAGCGACACGAGCCACCTGAATTTGCACCCAAAATGCTGTTCAAAGTTTTATTGATTATTGCCAAAGCCTCCATACCTCTCAAGCAGGAAAGTGGGAAATAAAAAGTGCAGAGAAGAAGAAAAAAACAACCCATAATTGCTGAGGAACTGATTTGCACGGAACAACAATTATCACAAGACTTCTGTAGATCATTTATGGTGAAATGTCTGCTTTACAAATTCTGGATACGGCAGTTTCACACTCTATTAAAATCAAAGACCACCTCTGCAACCATCACAACTTACTAAGTTCCCTAAATAATATTAGTCCCATGCAAATACGGCTTAATATGTTCCAGAGCTTGATATGTGCTGTTTTTACTTCATCTGTGAGTGGTTATAATTCTCTTCTTGTTTATGTCTGGAGTGATGTGGCAGCTTTTCACTGTTAACAGCTCAGTTTCTGCTCCAGTTAACTGAACTCATAACCTTGGTGCATATTCATCATTTTGGCTCAATTCAAGGACAGTCAAGGTTGAGTGTGAGGGAGCACTCATGACTAAATGTGTCAGAAAAGCAGGTCTAAGACAGTAAAAAAAAAAAAGTTTTGGTTCAAAACTTCATTAGCTCGTGTCTTTTTTAGCTTTAATTACTCTTAGTAAAGTTGATCATAAATGTCGCAGTGGATCGGGGCTCCATACCATATGTTATAAATTATTCCACTCTGCTCATTAGAGACTAGATAATTGCAAATGCCATTAACATGACATCCCTAAATTTACCTGAAAGAGTTTCAATAAAGATGCAGTTACCTCCAGGACAAAATATATATTGCAGCAGTATCTTAAACCTCCCTGTTGTCACACATCGTCTGCCCCAGAGTTTTAAAAGCAAATAAAGTTGCTTAGAAATTTCCATGTTCATATTTAAAATATATCCTGCAATGATCACTTCTCCCAGACAGTTTATTTGTTATATAACAGTCTGATTATCAGACTGGGTAAATTTGGTTCCCTGGATTACTGCCACTTGTCATCTCTCCAAATCAGCATATTATCAAACAACATGTTATTTATCACTGCTCTGAATCTAACACATTACCAGACAGCATATATCACACTGTCATATCTCACCATATCTGCTCTACGTTTCATTATATGTGTGATCAAATACATGTCAGGATGACAATGTTTCATGAACAACTGCTGTTTCACAAAAAATACGTGAATTTTGTAAACAGTATGATAAAATAAGGAAAAATAATGCTGCGTGTGTTTTTCTCTAGCGTACTCCCCACATCAGGACAACCATATAAGCCCCTACATGAGCGGCAGCCAGTCTGTAAGCCCCGCTCCACTGACCACGCCCAGATACTCACCGCTGCCCAGGGCCATGACTGGAGACGATGATGTGCCCAGGTGAGACCCCACATCACCACAAAAACACATGTTTTCACATTGTATTGACAATACAAGAAAAAAGATGTCTCTGTAATGGGACTACAGATGTATGGTAACGTACAAACTCTTTTTATTGCATTATTTTTTTTTAAATTAAGATAAGATAAGATAAATCTTTATTGTCATTGTACAGTCATACTTTGTACGATACTACAATGAAATTCGCTTCTCATCCACAATGGTGCTAAAAAAGGACATGCAATTGTCAAAGATGAGCATATATAGTTCACTTAACATATCAAATATGTCAAATATGCCAGATATGTCAAATAAGCACAAGTCAAAAAAATATATAAACATTATGTACATACACACACACATATATAAACAATATATACATAAAAACTATCAAAATAGATAAAGTGTGGAGTAAATTATACTCAGTAAAGTGACTCAGTGTAAAATAAATTCAACTTTTGGTTATCAAAGAACTGAGGTGAGTCCAAAACTGTGAAAACAGAAAGAATTATCATATTTTCAACTTTCTGATTCTCCTGAAATAATTATGTGTGACATATGGTTAAAATAACCACATTTAAGCTTAAAATTGTGATATTTATCAAAATCATTCTACATTTGCCAATTAAAAAATCACTAAAAACTTAAAACTGCTGGCGCCAGATCCTGTAAAAATAGAATGTGCTGCTGGGAAGCTATTAGTGACTCAGCTTTCCACCAACAGTCACATGAAAACTCGGGGACTTTTTGGCTGAACTGCAGGCTGTGTTTACACAGAGCAGAGAGGAGACAAGTATTTTGAAAAATTAGACAGATTGAGAGTGAAATAAAATACATGTGATCAATAAAATACGTTTAGCATGTTTTTTTCCAACACCTTTTTGTCCATGCTGATTACCAGAGTTTTTAGTTTTGTAAAAGAAATAATAAAAGAAAAAAGAAACTTGTAACATGCACAAAATACATTGTTGAGTTCTCTCTACTTCTAGCTGTGGTTACACTGTTTCCATAGAGGTACATGAGTTTATGTTGCAGTGAAAAATTAGCCTATAGTGAGTAAAAATGTGACGGGCAAATAAAAGAAGCTTCTTTGTGTTCAGAAGGTTAAAGGCAATTATGTGTATAAAAATTAGTCATCTAGACATCTATAATCATCCATAATTCTGCCTTTTGCACTTGCTGTGTTATGTATGTTAAAAGGAAATATTTAGGGTTCAACATTTTACTCAATATGTGCATCTACCAAAGTGGTGGACAAAGAGTAAATATGTAACATTGATGTATGATTGTGATTTAATTTTTTTACTTACAGGCTACTCTAAATATGTGTGGGGGGAAATCTGGACTTAAGTTTTTAGTATTACATTTCTGTGTATCTTCTCTCTGTCTGCAGTGTTATTTAACAAAAGAGTTATTTAACAGTAAATTTAGTTTTGGCAATTGGTGCCCTTTTGAATCAGATTCTCCAATGATTCATGCATTTGTCAATATTTGAATGTATCACCTACTGGATGTCCAGTTATTTACATGCAGTATGTGGGAGGCAACTTTATTTACTTATTACAGTGAAACCAAATGGTTTATATGGCAGACTTTGCCAGTGTCATGCTATTATTTATTTAGAACTGTCACAAATGTCAACCGAGAGAGAAAATTTATAAATTACAGTATGTGCCAGACATTGAGGGAATTCTGTTTATTTTGCAGTTTTGCTTTTGTAGTTTCTTATGTCATGTTCTTCTCTGAGGTCTTCAGTGACCATCAGTGAGGTCCTCAATGCCATTTTATGAAACAGAGTCCTAGAGAGTCCAAAATACACTAAGTGACCTCTGTCCTTCCCTGATTGCTCTGCTGCTGCGTGTGTGAACGACTGTGTGTGTGTGTGTGTGTGTGTGTGTGTGTGTGTGTGTGTGTGTGTGTGAGTGGGTGTGTGTGTGTGTGTGTGTGTGTGTG
>OMNN01027750.1:0-11647 GCA_900302755.1 Chromis chromis
TGTTCTCTTCTGTCGTCCCCCGGTGGGGGAATGAGTTACCAAGCTCAATCCGATCTGCAGAGTCCCTCTCTACTTTTAAGAAAAAGCTAAAGACCCAGCTCTTTTATGAATATTTACGCACTTAGTGATGCTGATGTTGCTATCAGCCTTGCATGATGATTATACTATTAACGTTGCATATGGATGTTGTTGTTGTTGTTATTCCTATTATTAAAACTGTGCACTTCTCAAGCACTGTCTGTCAGCATTGTGCCCAATCAGGACCTAAAGCAGAGTTTCTGCTCTTCCTGGTCTTTTTCGCCTTCTATCTAGATCTTTGCTTGTGTTGTTCTTTCTCAGATGTACGTCGCTTTGGAGAAAAGCGTCTGCCAAATGAAATTGTAACATTGTAACAAATATAAAGTGACTACAGTGTATAGATTTAAATATAAAGTGACTGTAGTGTTGTTGTTGTGATGTATAAATATGTGAATATCGAAGTGCAAAGTGTGCATGTGCAAAAGGCATGTATGAATATGTATGTATGTCATGTGCAATATGTAGTATGAGTGTAGTGTGTATGTCGTGTGCAATGTGGATGTATGTTCATTAAAGTACTTGTTCTAGTTCTTGTTCAGAATGCGGATGGCCGTAGGAAAGAAGCTCTGCTTAGCTGAAGGCAGCAGGTAAAACAGTCGGTTGACTGGGCTGCTTGATGATTTTAACGGCTCTGGATCCGTTTGTTGTAGATGTCCTGCATTTGGTGGAGGGTGGTTCTGATGGTTCTTAGTTGAGTGGACCACTCTCCTAAGGGCCAGGAATTCCTATTTGGTGCGGCTGCCCATCAAGGTGGTGATGCTACCTGCCAGGATGCTCTCTTGAAGCTTGAAGTCCCTGAGACGTCTGAGGTGGTAGAGACGCTGACAGGCCTTCCTCACCAGTGAGTTGATGTGGAATGTCCATGTCAGATCCTGCGAGATGCTGACCCCAAGGTATCTGAAACTGTCCACCCTCTCCACCTGAATCCCGTTGATTATTACTGACCCGTAGCTCCTCTACTGTTTCCTGCTTAAGTCCACAATCAGTTCTTTTTTTGCTGACATTCAGATGAAGGTTGTTCAGGTGGCACCAGTCCTCCAAGTGACTGATCTCCATCATGTAGGACCTGTCGTCGTTGTTGGAGATCAGTCCCTCCACAGCTGTGTCGTCAGCAAACTTCAAGATGATGTTGTTCTCCTATGTGGCCTTACAGTCGTGGGTGTACAGGGAGTACAGCAGGGGGCTTATCACACAGGTTTAGGGGGGCTCCACCTGTGGTCTGTCAGACAGAAAGCTGTACAGGGAGGGGTTCAGTCCAAGGTCTCTCAGTTTGGTGACCAGCCTGGAGGTTACTATAGTGTTGAATGCCGATGAGTGCCAAAGAGCATCCTAACATAGTTCCCCTCCTGGTGTACAGGTGAGCGAGGGCGGTGTGGAGCAGGTCGGCTATGGTGTCATCTGCGGATCTGTTGGGGAGATAAGCAAATTTCCCGGGGGTCCAGAGTGTGAGGTAGGGCTATTCGGCAGTAGTCATTCATGGAGGTGGGCTGGGCTTTCTTTGGGACAGGGATTACAACAGACTGTTTGAAGCAGGTGGGGATGATACACTGTGAGAGTGAGAGGTTAAAGGTAAACAGTAAACACAGGCGCTTGCTGGTCAGCACAGGCTTTTTGGACGTGTCCAGTAATCCCGCCTTACAGGTGTTCACACTCCTGAACATCCTCCTAACATCATGCTCTCCGCCCAGGGGTGTGTTGGCTCGTATGCTGTTAGCCACGAGACAAGCAAATAAGATGTTCAGATCGTTGGGGAGAGAGGTGTCGATGTTGACCTGTGTGGATGTCCCTTTGTAGTCTGTGATGTTGCTAAAGGCCGACACACACTACAGGACTCTTCAAACCTTCACACATTCAGAGACCACACACTTGATGATCAAAAAAGACAGATCGCACAAGATTTCTCTCTTCTGATCTTATAGTGTGTGGTGTGCACTACGGAGCAGCTCTGGTGGACATTCTGAGCTCTGAGCACACCACACACTAACCAATTCTTCAGCAGAGTATCAGGTTCTTCACGCTCAATATTCCAAGTCTCGCGTAGTCAAACGTGACTTCAGTGTAAACAAACGGCATTAATGTGGGCTGTATGCATGACAGCGTGAGTTGGAGGTCAGTAAAAATTGTCACAAGTATTACAGATAACTTGGAGAGCAGGGCTGTGCGCTAGATGCTAGCACCAGTGCTAGCAAGTCAAAAATATTAGTAACGTTACCACAATCATTGCAAACTACCAGTGATGGGAATAACAGAATAACGCTGTTATAAATAATGAAGTTCCTTTTTCAGTAACGAGTAATCTAATTGATTACTCTTCCCATCATTATAAAACTGTTACCATTACTGCCGTTACTATTCATCAGACCATCTAGATCTCTAAGCCGAGGGGCAGAGGTTTTTTTAGGGCTGTCAAAATTGACGCGTTATTGCGGATTAATCCATCATCATGATTAACCTGGTTAAAATGTTTAGCGACGCTAAACATTGTCCCCTATAAAAGCAGGGGTTCTTGAGAGTTGATAAAAAGTAGCCCTGTAAACTTTGTTTCCAGATCGCAGAAGTCACAAAACCAGAAGAGGTTTCAAGAGGCTGTCACGGGTGAGGAGACTAATGGAGGAAAAGTGAAGAGGAGAAGGAAGAATGGTGGAGCTGAAGTGCTATCTGAGGTGTCCCGAGTTGAAGTAGAGGAGGTAGGCTGGTTAGTTGATTGGGGCAGAAAGGAAAGTAGAAGTATTCAGAATTTAAAGATGAAAAATAGAGATAGGTAGATATTTAAGATGACATTTATTTACCCATTACTAATATTGCATATTTATTAGGATTAAAGAGCATAATTAGTGGAAAATAGAGTTTTTTAATATATAAGGTATTATTAAGGTTACATGGTTTAAGGGATTTCTAAGGGTAACAATATCTTAAAATTGATCTAAAACACCATCCCTTAATAAATTTCCATTGAATAGGTTAATAAACATTAAAAACCATATTTAAATTTTCACTGTAAAAATTCCCTGTTTTTAAATACAGTGAAAAGTCACAAGTGATTTGCTACATTTTAAGTATGTAGTAGCCCCTTAAGAAGTTCAGAAAATCCTTTAAAACCCCTAATGTATTATAACGTATGCATTGTAATAATTGTTCCCCAAATCCGAGGTGAACTGAATTTGCAAGTTATTTTATCTATTTAAATTTTTTTTTAAATGCCATTAGAATATCACAATTAATTAATCAATGTCACAATTATGTACCTGAAAATATGTGACCTCCAGAGTAAACCAAATTTCAGCCAAACTGTTTTGTTTTTCAAATTGTGATCAAAGGATCTCTGGCTGCAAAACCAAACATGTTGATTCATACTGTGGAGTCAAGTGTATTTTCAGGGGGAAATGTAGGATTATTTACAAGGGTATTTCATTGTTTTATATTTGTTGAAAATTCCATCAGGCGGTGGTGCATCTCCAGCTTCACACTGGTGTCTCAGTCCGCTTCTTGTCTTCCTGGAAGGACTTCTCTGGCCACATCACCATGACAACCAAAGCGGTTGCAGAGGCCCCTTTCAAGTAAGCCACCTCAGTTCTTTTTACAGCTCAGCTGAACGGCACTTCTGCCAGATCAAACAGTCATTTCCCATGTTCCTCTGTGTTTTTTAGGAGAGAGAGGGAGAAGACAGGCTTCTCCTTCTACCTGGAGAGTGAGTGGGCAGGAGGCCAGCGAGTGGATAAAGCTGGTAAGGGCCTGCTGCAGGTGTGGAAGAGACAGATTCAGCAGTTCAACAGAGTCAGTCCGGACATGGCTGTTGCCATCTTGGCAGCTTATCCCTCCCCACAGCTGCTCAAGAAGGTATGCACACTGAAGACACACATCCGAGCAGCCAAAATGAATCATCTTTACGACAGCTTATCAATGCTGCCATGGCATTTAAATTCAATTCTCTCTTAGTCTCTATGCCATTCATAACGGGAAGATTTGAAGCTATAGCAGGATATTGTCTGTTCCTATGGCTTATTTATGTGCCTTTCTGTGTCACTTAAATGCCACACTCAATTGAACAGTAGAGTATTGGTTCTTACATTAACAGTTTAGATGTACTGTATATAAAATACAGGCCCCTCAGTAGGAACTCAATACAACAAGTCAATACAACTTTCATTACTGCGATTTAAACCTTTTATTTTTTTTAATACTTTGTGTCTCCACCTTTATTTTAAATTTATTGAGTGATGTTCTGCCATTTTTCAGACAGAATGTTTTTTCAGTTCACTCTTTGATAGAGAGGTTGTGTTGCTCTGCTTTTCTCATTAAATGCCCTAAAGGTGTTCTATTGAATTCCCGTCAGCAGACGCACTTGGTCAGGTCATTCACTTTTTCCTTCTTTAGAAATTCTTGTGTGATTTCGTATATGTGATTAATCATCAGGTTTCTTTAGAGTTCTTTTCATGTACACTGTCGATAGAATTTGACATTATTCAATGTCCTTCAAATGGTTTGAGCTACGTTTGCATCATAGCCCCACATGGAAAAAAAATTAGCATCAAAGCTTCAGACATGCATCTTTAGTATGTAGTATCAACAGGAAAAATGTCATTTTACTCTGACAAGCAAAAACATTCTAACCACTTTCAGATGAACTGAATAAAGCTAATGATAGACAGGGACCATAGATCCAAAACTGAGAAAGTTTTGCTGTTCAAAGTTAATTCTATAACCATACTCATGCAGTTAGGCTGATGGGAAATCACAGTTGTACTGTACTTTACTAACTTGTACGTCAGTAACCACAGGTATATTCACTTTTGTTGCATTGAGTTTTTACTTTGAGGAATTTGGATCAGTCCTAGATACAGTCCTTATCTGAGGTCACAAGTTTGGGTCTCCTTCCCGACACCTCCTTCACAGGCACCAATCTCCCCAGGTTGTCCGGCCAGAACAATAATGAGGACAGAATTCACACTCTCATGCCACTCTTTAATGATGACTATTGTCCATATGATGCCTGTGATTCATGATTCATGTGGTTCATGGTTTCTATAACAAACAAAATAAGCTCTATGAATGATGATTATAAACATAACAGAAACAACAAATAAATACAAGATATGAATATCCAATTAACTACTTACTACTTACTGCTGTACAAATACAAAACCACCAAAGTGTAAATGATATAAATTAAATATGCTATGTAGTCCTACGTGGCCCGGTAACAGCATTATAAAAACAGGCCTTAAAACTAGCCAAAACTACAGTTGCTACTACTTTAAAGCTTGGTTTGGCTAAGGAAGGGTTAATCGGGCCGAATAGAGAAGCACGACTGACATGTATGCATCATGAGGCAGAGTGAGGACTGCACAACAACATTACCCTATTGCCTGGACTCCAGTACTCACCGATACCGATGCCAGCATTTTCGGCAGTATCGGAGCAGTTTCCGATACTAGTATCGGAACAACTCTACTTGTAACTTGCCACTGGTGGCACTGATACACCGCCCCTTTGGTACAGCCCAGGCACAACTACTAATCCAACCAGTCTGTTTTTGCATAACCTTGTTTTGCATTGATTTAATGATTGACAGTGATTCGAGACTTGATATTTGCGAAGTATTTTAGTTTGATAATATATTCAATTTGTCAACAGTCTTTTGTTGGAGGTTTGTTTAATATCACTTTTATAAAATGGACACAGGCTAAACTCTTGTGTGCTTGTCAATAGACACAACAGTAGACATTTAAATAAGACACTCTAATTTCAGATTTTCCCAGGTTAAAACTGAATAAGTTTATCTACATAGACTGTTTTCTAAGAGTGGAGCATTTTAAAGGTCCATACCACAGTCGATCATGTTCACTTAATTGTGTGAAGCCAAAATTGTGTTTCATTTAATTTTGCGACCAAATTGGTATGTTGTCATAAAGAGAAAAAAAGGAACAGCAGGCTATTTTGCTCACATTGGGTGAGAGATAGAGTACAAAATGTATAGGCCTCTAGTCTATCTTTAGTATGTAGTATCAACAGGAAAAATGTCATTTTACTCTGACAAGCAAAAACATTCTAACCACTTTCTGATGAACTGAATAATGCTGATTATCTTGTAACAGTGGTTACACAGTAAACCACAGTAAGTGAACCTGTGACTTGTGACAAACTTGTCAACATGTTTGATGCAGGAGAAATGGGCAGGTTTGAAGACCTGAGAAACTTTGTTTGGGGACAGATTGTTTCAAAAACCTGCAACAGGGTGTCAGAGGATTTGCTGGAACAAATGTGATCCAGCGGCTCCAAGTTGCAACTTCTAGTACTTTCAGGATCTGCTGCTAACGTCCAGTCTTTGGCGGATCGTAACTGCTTTGGCAGCACATGAAAAACAGCATGTTAGGCAGCTGTCTTACTATTTCCTCCAGACCCCCCACTTTTATTTATCTCTCCTAGCTCATGAATTTCAGTCAAAGCCTCTGGAACAATGCAACATTTTCACTTCAGTTGAAAAAGTGCACCTTGAACGTGCTTTTGTGGCAACTTCCACTGTCCACCTAGAATTCCTGTCTGCTTATGTTTTTGCATTGGTTCATTGTTTTAAAGTCTACTTTAAAAATTTAGGTGTGACCTTGCCTCACTTTTCTAGACCATCCTTGAGGTAAATAGCTTTTATTAATTTTGTTTTACCTTCCTAAATGATTTACTTTTATTGACTCCCCTTTCATGTTTCTACCTTTTGTCTTTATTCTGGTTTTTCTCATGCAAAAGAAAACATCATTACTGCGTGTTATAAAACAGCCTCTTTGTCAGGGCAGATACTCCCTCTTATTAACAATAAACCTTATAGATAAAATCTATTTGAATCAAGGTGTCATTTAAGTGCAACCTGCAAGAAAATTAGACTTATATGGAAGTGTAAATATCAAGGCAACATATCATAAAGGCATATTTGCAAGCATATTAGAAATCATTTCCTAATACAAGCTATTTCCCTGTCTGTCCACAGGCCTACAGTTTGTGCAGGACTGAGCGTGAGCAGGTCTTACTGTTGTCTGACCTTTTGATTCGCAGAGGAGAGGGCATCACCTCCACCACTCGAAGGGTCGGTCCTGAGCTCTCCAAACGCTTCTTCCTCATGATGAATTTCTGTGATCCTGAGCAGACGCTGGACTCCAACCTCTGAAATTCAAAGCTTAAAGCTGTTGGCGACAAGATCAAAAACACATTTTAGAGTTCATACTATTTAGTTAGTTTTTTAATGTTGTATATTAAAGTTTTACAAAACTAGCATTTTTGTTGACTGCTATAATTAGTCATTTTTCTTACATAGCATCTTCCACATGCAGGCAAGACATTTAGCACTGCTCTTCACAGCATCTGTTATTAAAATAAAATTCCCACATTTTTCTGTTACTACTCTCATGATTATCTTTATGATAGTGTGTCAGGCTGGCTTTGCACTTGTCATCTCCACTTTAGAGACACTTTAGAAACAACATGTATCAGGAGCAAGCATTTACATTTGCAAATAATTCATAGCCATGGCAAATTTGGATTAATACTGAATTTTGATTTATTACTAATATGTTTTTTTCTGACTGGAAGTTACATATAGAGGTGACAAAAGATGATACGACATTGTATTAGAGATTAGATTTTTGTTTTTTACATTCTAGCTAAAAGTGTCATGTCCAGAATTATTTATAACCTGTGAAACTGTCACCAGCCTCTGAGACCTCTGTCTCTGTGTCGGGGGTCTGGTTTGGGGATCCCCGCCCTCCTCCTTCCTCAACTTATTTTGCAGCTCGGCCTTCTCTCGAGTATGGAGGGTGGAATGTGCCAAAATGAAATATATAAATACACAATTAATTAATTAATTAATTAAATAAATGTTTCATTAATTATTTAAAATTGGAATAAAAATTTAATTAAATATATACTTAATTAGTTAATTATTTAATGTTTCATTAAATGTTTCTTTAATTAATTAAAATGTCAATTCATTTAATTTAAAAACGTATATATGTATTTCACTATTTATTTAATTATTTCATTGTGGCAGGGGTGCAGCAAATCATGAATTTATTTTATCTGTCAACCTCACCTATCAAACTCAGTGGGCGGGAGTACTGCGGCTTTTAACATCTGATTGGTTACTCAGCACAGCAAGTCAGGACAGATCGATCCCAGAAAATGGATTGCTGCAGAGCCACTGAATGCACTCAGATACATTAGGTGGCGCTATTCGTCTCTATGTTTTGTTTGAAACGCTATTTTGCGAGGGAAAAATAGTTGCTTCAGGTAAGAGCGAAGGAGGACCCGCAGTGACCTATCTCTACACCTCAGTGTCTGTACAGTGTGAAAGATGTCTAAAACCTGTCCGGAGCTGCTGAGAGAAGTGGCAAATTTGATTAAGGAAGCTCTGAGGAGAACTCCATCGGCAGCTTCGTCACAGCGGATAGCTGTGACTCCACTGCATACACCTGTCCAAGGTAAGTAATGTTAGCCAGGTTTGCTTCTAAATGATGACACGTGAACCATGTAGGGGCTAGTTAACAATTTAGATTTGATATCGACAATTTAAGTGGGAGAAATATGCTGTTTGTGTGTGATGGTAGTGTAAAAGCCCTGAAAAGGGGAGTAATGAGTGAAGAATGCACGGACGCAAACTTTTCTCGGCCATGTATATAATGACTGACAAATTGAACATATAATAGCACGGTAAAATGGCTACTCTCAGCAAACATGTCAAGTACTGCACATTAAACCTATCAACCTTATAGCAAACAATCAATCAGCAGATACATCAGTTCAGTGTATTAACTGTATTCAAAGCAAACACAGTAAACTGTGCTCCAGAATAATAGACTCAGTAAAGAGCTTCTAATTTTACCACTACACTTGTGTCGCACGGCGGACGTAATTGTTTTATTGTGTATTGATTTTATTATGCATTTTTTTTATTGAGATTGAGGGGTTCCTTTTACTTCTTGCCGGGACACTTAGAGCGTGATTGCCTGCACCTGTGGAGCATTTTTTTCCCCGCAGATTGCCAGTGACGTTGGGGTAGGAGCTGTTGTCGGAGGCCAGGACGGACAATATAACCTGGGGCACACACAGAAACGAGAAGGAAACACCAGGAAGATGGACGCCGGGTGAGGGGAGGACGCCAGTAGCCCGCTGGCCGTGAAGTCAACCAGCGGCGGAGTGACAGGGGTAGCCAGCGACACGCTGTGGGACAATCAGCGGGACGCCGCCGCCGGTGAGGTACAACGGAGCTGAGCAGCAGAGTGAACAGCCGGTGAGGTACAACGGAGCCGAGCAGCAGAGCGAACAACCGGTGAGGTACAACGGAGCCGAGCAGTAGAGTGAACGCAGCCGGGAGGTACAGCGGAGCCGAGCCACCGCCGAAGAACGACGTACCTAGCAACACGCTGTGGGACAATCAGCGGGACGCCGCCGCCGGTGAGGTACAACGGAGCTGAGCAGCAGAGTGAACAGCCGGTGAGGTACAACGGAGTCAAGCAGCAGAGCGAACAACTGGTGAGGTACAGCGGAGCCGAGCAGCAGAGCAGCAGAGCAGCAGAGCGAACAACCGGTGAGGTACAACGGAGCTGAGCAGCAGAGCGAACAACCTTTGAGGTACAGCGGAGCCGAGCAGTAGAGTGAACGCAGCCGGGAGGTACAGCGGAGCCGAGCCACCGCCGAAGAACGACGTACCTAGATGCGCACTTGATCACCAGACTTTTTAGCTGATTTTAGCTGGTTTTAGAGACTGCTTTTAGAATTAGGTTTTAAATAAAACCTGTTTGCTTTTAACCATAACCCATCATTGTTTGCTCTACTTGGTCTTTAAACACCGTGCTCACCGCTTGATGAAAAAAGAACCAATTCAAAAGTTTACAATAAAACCTCTAATCTCATTCATCCATTTAACCAACCAACCATCATTACATACGACATATGCGCTATATAAATAAAATTGAATTGAATTGAATTGAATTGTTCAAAAAAGGTGAAAGTATAAATTTATTTTTTGGCAGTTAAATATGAATATTGTTAATGAATAAGTCGTCTGTGTGGCCACGGTCAGTAAAAAATCACCACATTCTTGTTAAAATAAAAATAAAAAACACTTAAACACTTAAACACTGAAGCTGTACAAGTGGAAAGTAAACATTTTAAAATGCAGTGGCTCACATCAATAACGTCACGTTAGTTAATCAATTTGTAAACCAGTTTTAATGTCTTTAACATTTGTATCGTTACTATTGGACTGAGCTGTAACACAATACTGATATTTAAAACTATAATCCTCCGCTGCTTCTTCTCCGTCAGCTGTGATCATTTAAAACTCCAGCTGTTGATCAAACTGTCACAGCCGCACAATGCATCTTGGTCTATTTAGGGCTACGAAGGATGCACCGATGCATCCTTCATTTTCGTAAAAAGAAGGACACATTCGTCGGCCGCATTTGAAAGTCTTCCGAGTTTTAATGAAATGGGACAGCCTTCGTCGCTCCGCTGTGACGTATGCAGCCGACAAGAGATGGAAGAAGACAGAGACTTTAAAATCCTTTATCCAAGAACCTAAATCCATCCCTGAGCCACTACCTGTGTGTGACACCCTGCCCTAAAACCATGGCGAGTTGCAGCTACATAACCTGTCCATAAAGGCTCATAATCCACACAAGAGAATGTCTGACAAGTAAACTGAGATAGCAGTCTCATGCAAAACAAGACTCAGACTTGACATTTGATGATGCAAACTCAAGCACCCATCTGCTTGCACAACCTTGCAGATATAATGAAGGATGGAGGACTAACCCATTGCTGTGACCATGGTCTTAGAAACAACGAGTGGTCAAGTTTTCAGTACTCTGAAAGACCCCAGCAGTGACTCCAAGGGTGATCAATCCTAAAAAAAACTCCCCAAAGGTCAAGACAAAATCAACCACATTGCCACTGTGACCAGCTTTCAAAAGGAACAATCAAAAAAATAATGGTAGGCCAGGAGATTCTTCAGCTGCTGAACGATTAGCGATGAGCAGGATTCACACAGCAGATCCAGGAAGTTCCGAAGAAACCACCATTATGGGAAGCAGGAAAATCGCACTCATCACCACAATCAATAACCTGACGTATTTCCCAGGTCTTGGAAAACCCCAAAATTTGAGTCAAAGCATTAAATGTTAAAGCACCAAACTTGCTTGATTAGAGAGGTGGTGGCAGTGGGTGTGTCCATTGTTTTAGCTGAAGACAGACGGAGAATATCTTACTAGTTAGTATAGGTGCCAGGCAAGTTCTGTTTTTCTCTGCGTTTGTTTTTTTGGTTCAAGGAATTACGTCATATACTCAAATTAAAATCAAAGCCTAAAAAGTGACCCAAATGTATATGTGCATAGAATTAAATACATCCAAAGGAAACATAACCGACTACTCTGATATGTACAGTCAAGCCTGAAATTATTCATACCCCTGGTAAATTTTGATTTAATGTTACTTTTATTCAACCAGCAAGTTTTTTTCTTGATTGGAAATGACACAGGCGTCTCCCAGAAGATAATAAGACGATGTACAAGTGGAATCATTGTGG
>OMNN01027752.1:0-10387 GCA_900302755.1 Chromis chromis
TGCTTTTGTCTAAATTAAGGTGATTTTATGGTTCCTTTTTTCCAAATTATGTAGCTAGTAGCACTCATCATAACTAAATCAAATTTTTTTTACAGCCAATCCATGTGATCGGTATCAGTGATTGGCACTTTGGCTGATCGGCAGCATAAAACCTGATCGGAGCATCCCTAGTACTTTCCCAAACCTAACTGTGTAATTTTAGTGCCTAAACTTAATCAAGCTTTTAACAAGTAGCTATGGTTATGAAAGGGTCTACTATACCTTGATATCTTCTAAAACTTGACCACATAGTTTTGATGCCTAAACTTGAACAAACAGCGATTAAAAAACGGAAACTTAAGTCTAAGAACAATGGGTCCACATAGGATGCAAACGCTGGTCCCCTGGGTAAAAGCCATTTTAGTCCAAATTCTTACTCAAGATACCTATAACTATCTGTAATCCAGTTTGGACTAGGTGTAAAAAAACTGTTGCAGGTATCTCAAATGCCATTATGACATCCAAATTGTTGTGCATGATGCTGCAAGTGAGGCTCAGCAGTAGTGTTATCAGAAGTAATTGTGGTACCTATGGTGGAAAAGCTATTTAGAAAATGCCATGAAATAGAAAAAGCTCATTAGCAAGGAGTTTGTGGAGAGACTTGTGGTCGAAACTTTCTCGAACTTTGGCCTCAGGCTGCTCTGAAAATGGATTTCTATATGCAGTTACAGTTGCTGTGCCATAGTATGTTTGCAAAGCAAGCTGCCCCTTGTAAGTCTCTTACTTGTTGCAGTTTCTGACGTACAGTAAATACAGATACAGTATCTGCAATGTCATCGCACCTAGTCGAAACTCTAATCAAAGATATATATAATTACATTTTGACAGGCGAGAAATCCAGCTTGAGATACGTACACCATCACTCTGAGTAGTTAGAATTCTAGTTTAAGATGTCTACAATGGTGTTCTGATTGTAGCGACCACATTCATGCAGGTTTGTCTCAGTTGTCTCCCACAATCATCCAACAATCCAGTCCTAACTATCCACATGGCCCACGTAGTTTGAAACCAACCTCCAGGAAAACCTATTAGTGTTAGAGATGCTGGTGTTTGGGTCAGTGGAGCAGAACAACTTTACCTCGGTGTAAAAGTTATTGTAGCTGTTCGGGATCAAAAGGAGCCTCTTTTGCTGTCAGTGTCATCAGCAGGAATGGACGTGGATTGAGTACTTGCTTGTTGGAGGCTCCCATGGGTGTTAGTGGAGCCAAGGCTGACCTTTTACAGACTGACTGACTGACTGGTCCATGGTGCCGTGAGTAGTTGATTTCCTGGGTTGGTTTTAGTGTTAAAGGATCAGCAGTAAAACCCGGAGTGGAGCTTTGAGTTGTGATTTGAGTTGTGTTGGGAAACCCATTCCCATTGCTTGCTGGTTGGTTTTTGTAAACACACTTTCTAAATGCTGAATTGAGTTGTGGGCTGTTTGTTTGTTTGAGCATTGTTGGTTTGTTTGTGTGCCTGAATTCGTTCACTGTCTGGTCACTTACCTAGTTTTGTATGGTTTGAAAATTTGACTATTTTGTTCTAGTTTTCTTATTTGTCAGACTTGACTCTGACTGGCAGCCCCCATTATTAATCAGTGTCAAACTCGGACAATGTAGATCTTGAATTCAGGGGAATTAGAAGCATCTTCGATTATAATTATGACAAGTCAGAATTAATCTGTAGATATTTGAAACTTTAATTACAACTTCTCATCATTCAAGTTGTAGATATTCTCAATATCTACACTTCACATTGTAGATAACTCTAACTGAACTGTAGATATCTGTTATGAGAAACCCCATACACATGAATGGTAAAAGTGACATCATTTGTACTAGGAAGAAGGATGAATTAGATCTGAAATGGCAATTAGGGATAGGAAGAATGGCACAGTGGATATCTGAAATGTCCTTTTTGAATAGTAAGACTTGAATAACATATATCTGCAATATATATCCAGTCTAGCTATTAAATGTCAAAACTCTGTGCCATAGTTGCTGACTTATGTCTCCATCCTTCTTACTTTCAAACTGGAAGACTTCCCTGCCACGTCACATTCTTACCTTTTGAGGAGAAAATATGTGTCCTTTGCACAGTGATGAAGCCACAGAGACCAGAACACCCATCTCTGCAGATTTTAAGGTTTTCTAGCTCGTTATTTTAACTCTCTGGCCCACAACTTTGCTGTTTCGAGTCATCAGCTTTTGCTCCTTTGAGACTGTAAACATTATTTAGACAGTAATTGTTACAAGTTCAGATGGCGAAAACATGTAAGATGTGTTTGTTTGCTGTCTTGAAGTGGCTCCAAGATCGTGTAGGAGTAGTGGCATGGTTGAGCAGTGATTTGCAGTGTTGTAGACCTTCTGGTTGGGTTATTGTGTGGAGTATGTTATTTCTGCGCCTTCATGGGTTTCATCAAGGTGCTCTGGCTTCCTCTAAACCCAGTAGGTTAATTGGTGATTCTAAATTGGTTGTAGGTGTGTGTGTGCATGGCCTGTCTCTTTGTGTTAGCACTGTAATGGACTGTCCAGGGTGTACCTGCCTGTAACACATGGTCAGGAGAGATAGCCTCCCGTGGCCCTCTACAGGATAAAGAACCTTGGAAAATGGATCTAGCTGGTTTAGAAAGTACAATATTTCTTTAAAAGCACTGAAATATCCCAATAAAGTACAAACATTTAGGCCTCTACTTAGTTATTTTGCATCACTGGCGGCGAAAAGTGAAGCTTCAGATCAATATTACACTATTTTGCCTCGGCATCACCGCAAATGTAATACAGCAATAAGCGCACTGAAGAAGGAGGAAAACATATCAATTCTTCCACCCCTCACCCTTAATAGACTGGAATGCAACGCAGCCATCAAATTCATTACGGTGCTACCCAGCGCTCCGACTGCCATTTTCTTTGTAATTACTTTGAATGACTGTCATTTACAGCTTCATATAAGGTTTTATAAAAGATTTATTTATCCGTCGGCGAACGCCAATTTCTTCGTGTCGCTTTCTGTTTTTGTTTGTGCACTCGTTCAGAATGCGAGAGCACGCGTGGCTGGGTGTAAGCCCCCGTTTTCTTTCACCATCTGTGCATTTGATTGCTATTGTTGTATGGAATATTTTTATATGTTTGCACAAATAAGTGATTAAATCATCACAAAGCAATATATCTTACATATACACACATATATAGCTCTTGCAGCATCATTTCCAGGCTCGTATTTGTCAGTGAGGTACCGCAATAATGCAGTAAAAATACAATATAAAGTCAAATTTCCATTCTATTCCTGCTAAAACGTCCTTGCAGGAGACAAACCTACTGTATACATACTACTGGGAAGCTGCTTTTACTGTCTGGCTTTACTGTAGATGAATTCTGAAAAAAACACACTACATGACTGAAGTACTCTTAATACTCATAAAAAAATAACCATCTGCCGTTGAAGCGCTGCCAGGAAACACAGCGCACACACTCACACGTTCCTGGTGGCTTGTAATCCTGTGTCTACAGCGAACTCCCAGCGAGGGCTTGGAAGGGTGCTAGCGGACCTGCTGCTTGGATCTGCGGTGTATTAGCCTTGATGAGGATGCAGCGGTGTGTAGAAATGAGGGGGCTTCTCCTGTGGAGGTTGTACACTACATTAGCATCTGCTGGGCCATACGATAGGAGATAAATCTGGAGCAGGCGTGATGCATCTTCATTAAAGTCACCACTTACCACCTCGCAGAAAAACTGTCAAACTGTCTCTGTGGCCAGATGCTGCGTTTAAGCTTTGTTTGCTGTGTGTGATTTTTTTTTTGTATTTTATTTTGTTGAGGAGGGTCTGAGCGAGATAGGCTCCATTTGGGAGAATGTTTCGTGCCACTGCAAGGTAGATTTAGACATCAATCTTGGTTAAACAATTATATGCTAAGATGCTAATTTACCTAGAGCTTAATAGCAGCAGCGAAACGAGTCAAGAGGAAGCTTCTCATCCTGCAGCTGTGATGGATTAGTATCCGCTTCGGACAATTCTTTGTCAGTATCACTCTGTCAGAATGAATTTGGACACTGTGGTGGAAAAAAGTGTTTCTTTTTGGGTGGAAGATTGCTCTGTGGGCAGCTGGGACTATTGTGGAAGCCCAACTTTAAATGAAGGGTTTATATGAAGGCCCGTTTCCTGATGGTATCGGAACTCTTCACAGTCCTGCTATCTGCAGACGTTTTCGGATGACTCTGCCACAGTGGGCTGTATCAGCAGGAGACAGGACACTGAGTACAGCAGTGTGGTGGACATGTTTGTGGAGTGCTGTGAAATCAACCACCTACAACTCAACATCATGAAAACAGAGGAGCTGGTGGTGGATTTTAGGAGGCACAGTCATTGTTGAGGATTAAAAGTACCTCGGGGTCAACATAGACAACAAACTGGACTAAAAATACAGAGGTTCTGCACAAGAAAGATCAGCATTGCTTGTTTATCTCTATGGAGATAGAGATATTTTAGGATCTTTTTGTGGTGGTCAGTTTAGTCTTCTACGCTGTAGTGTTTTGGGGCAGCAAGATGAAAGCAGTCATTGCTAAAAGACTCAAGAAACTCATTGGGAAAGTTGGTTCAGTCCTGGGAGTGTCTGACAGAGGATGCTGAGGAAACTACTCAGTATTATGGTTAACGCCTCACATCCCCTGAACGCCACACTGGTGTCACATCAGAGCATATTCAGCTGTAGACTGAGACCACAGAGGTGCAGCAAAGGATGCCAAAGGAGATCTTTTCTACCATTAAACAGTATAACTCCTCCTATTTCTGTAGGAATGAAAGCTAAAACATTAGACACTTAGATGTGAACAACAATATTAATGTAATTTGCAACATTACCACTTATCACTTTCAGTATCAAGTGCAATATTTCATTTTTCAGGTGCAGTATTTCAATTCCATATGTAATATTTGTCTTTCATTGTCATGTAACAGTTTAACTTTATTTGCGATATTTCTCAATCATGCGTAACGCTTCATTTTCATGTTTCTTATTTAGTTTTCATAAACAACATGCCAATGTACCGTGCAATATTTCATTTTTCAAAGCGGCATATTTCATTAACATGTGCAACATTTTTATCATGTGCAATATTTCATTTCCATGTGCAACACCTCAATGTAATGTGCAATATTTCATTTTGCAGGTGCATTCTTATTTTATTTTCATGTACAGTATTTTATTATCATGTGTGGCCTTATTTAACTACTTCAGAATGATTGCCAGTATTATTTATTACATTTTCTATTCTAGTCGTAATCTTATTTTCAGTCTTATATCGTACTACATCTTATTGCTTTGCTACTAGGTGCTGCATTTTCCCATGTAATTTTATTTTCTAAATAATATCTGGCATATAGTTTCTTCGGGATTAATACAATTTTCCCTTATCTTATGTCATATGCTCTCCTTAATGGTAAGTAATTTAAAAAAATTCGGAATACCTTTTTTGATCCTTTATGTACACTGACTTGTAATACTGTAATAATATACTCTTACTTAGTTAACATGATTTTGAAAGCTGACTTTTACAACAGTACATTGAAAAAAAAAGAGTTGATAAAATGTGTATGCTTACCCCACCACTGAAATGAGGCATAAATGGAACATGGATCAACTCACTGTTGCATATCCATCGAGACTAACAGTGAGTATGAGGCCTTAGAAAGGAAGAAGAGAAAATATTCCTTTGCATTCTGTCACAAGGAAAGTTTTCAGGATATGATTTGCGCAATTTCTTTGTCCAATTTCGGCTTTCTATTCAGTCAACACTGTGAAGGTGACACTTTTATTGCTTAGTGTTGTTTCTGCTGATAGAACACAGTTGAAGGATTCCGGCATTGCCAGCATCCTTTGCCCTATCCCAAAGCAAGCAAAAATTCTCACATGGCCAATGTTCCATTCTAAAGACCCCACATGTACCCCACAATATTCTAAAATTCATATCATAACATTCTAAAATTCAAATCAAAAATCACAACATTTAAATCATATTCCAAAATTTAAATCCTAAATTCTAACATTCAAATCAAAACATTGTAAAAAAATTTGAATCAAAACATTCAGAAATTTGAATCATAACATTCTAAAACTTGAATCATAACATTCAAAAATTCGAATCATAACATTTGAACATTCAAATCAAAAATCATTACATTGTAAAATTCAAATCATAACATTCTAGAATACAAATAACATCCTGAAATTTGATTCATAACATTCTAAAATTCAAATCAAAACATTCTAAAATTTAAATTCTAACATTTTAAAATTCAAATCAAAACATTCGAACATTCAAATCATACCATTCTAAAATTTAAATCATAACATTCTAAAATTCAAATCAAAACATTCTAAAAAATTTAAATAATAACATTTGAACATTCAAATCTACGGAGCCCCTAAAGGGACATTGGCAGAATTTTTTTTTTAAAGTAGTTTCTCGTGCGCATGTGAAACTTTCATGTGCGCACGCGAAACGAGATAGTTTCCAGCATCAATAACTCATTAGCGATACGTTGTCAAACATAAACGATGCCTCTTTCCCATCGTTGTAAGATAGACAATGTGCTACAAGCCCAGTTTGATCAAAAGTAGCTGTCTGTCAAGCTGCAGAAATAACATTGGTGTCTATGTGCAGCCAGTTTCGCAAGATAGTTTCTTGTGAGCACGAGAAACTACATTAAAAAAAAAAATCCTTCAATGTCCCTTTAGGGGCTCCGTATAAATCAAAAATCATTACATTGTAAAATTCAAATCATAACATTCTAGAATTCGAAGCAATACATTCCAAATTTCAAATCATAACATCCTAAAATTTAAATCATAACATTATAAAAATTAAAATCATAACATTCTAAAATTCAAATCATAACATCCTAAAATTTAAATCATAACGACATGGTGGACATGTCGGTGTATAAGGTCACCTATCTGTAATATTTTCCTCTACTTCTCTGAGGCTCGGCACAGTGAGTAAGGATTTTATTTATGATGCAATAAATAAGGAAAAACAGGGGTCAAGTTTCACAGACCTCTAAAACCAGAAAGCTGTTCATAGCCATCCTTTTTTCTTTACAGCTTTATTGAAGATACAACCTGTAACCGTCCACTGACCTGACAATCTTCAACTGTCCAGCCACCCATTCATTCACCTACCGGCTGTGTCAGTATTATGTGTTTTTTGGGTACAGGAGTAGGTGTGTGTGGATAAAACACAGTATATCTGATGAAAAGAAAGCCTCACAGACTCCATTAGGCAGATTAAAGAAACTGAGATCACCTGGTGAGGCTGGTCGGGAGTTGAACTGATCAAGGAATATTCCCGCCGTCAGATGATTTTCTTCAGAGGCTGCTATCTTCACGAAGAACACTCCGGTCTCCCTCTGATCACTCTGCATCTCGCAATTGACATTTCATCTATGCGTTATGATTAATGCACCTTGGCATTCATTTCATGCGAGCGAGGAAGGTCACTGGTATTTGTTGCTGGACTTAAGAGATTAGCTCTAACCTTAGCAAAGCATAAAGGGGGTGACGTTCGCAGGGCAAGACGGCCACAGATCCTGGACTCCAGACCTGTGTTATGTCTTCTGCTGAGCCGTTTAAAAGGAGGTGATTCATATACTTAGCCACCTAATCAAACTGCATGACTTGTAGTGTATAGAACATTCCTTTTCTTAGGACTGTCTGTATACATTTCTGTAGGTGGCTCTTTCAGTGCAGCCCTGATGGCTTTTGCTGTTAATGTTACCCACAGACTTCTTGTAAAATTTATTTTCAGTAGTGTCTGTGTGTATGTGAACTTTTGCACCAGAGGATTTTAAAGTTAGCAGACAGACGGTGAAAATAGCAGATCATCTGGTACCCATGAAGCTATATATTTCATCTGTCACTGTAAGGTGTTGGTATAGACTTGTGTTTGGACCTGCATTAGCTAGAAATGTGGCAATGTTGTGAATATAATACAGTCATATTCAGGGGTGTTGTGCTATTTAATGTGATATCATGGGTTTGCAAATAAATAGGCACATTCTGTGTGTCATGTCTATGCATTTAAACACGTTTTGTATGTCACATTACGGTGTTAAACATGCAAAATGCTTCAAGTCAGGAGAAGTAAGGGGGAGCAGGTCATTTGTTGCAGCTACATGGCCTTCAATGAAACGCTGAATGCATTCGGATAACTTGTTGTGTTATAAATACATCTTTTAATAGCACCAGGTTGTTTGAATTGTTCTGGACGCATGCGCACCATCAAGTTGTGGCTCGTTTCTATGGTTAAGTAACCACTTTTTCCTACACTGGCAAGTTTGCATATGTTAGACCATTCAGTAATATTCATTTAAGTGATGTTCCAAGTTCTGGACCTCATAACATGATGGCAGTAGTCTTTCTAGAAATGGAGCTTTCTATGTTTGCATGTTTGTAAGATACGGCTATCCTTGCCACAAACTGCACTCACTTCCAGGACGATTTCCTCGCAGAGTGCTCATCATTACGGGTTGCCTTTGATAGGGACAAGGTTAATTGTATTTTGTTTCCACTCCTCTCATGTGATGTCTGACGGTTGCCCCATTGAGCATCATTGAGTATGTGCAGAATTGTCTGTTGGCCTGTTTGAGTCTGAGAGTCTTGCTAGCCAGGTGCAAAGATCATTAGGTGCTGCAATTTGGCGTCCGTCCTCCACAAAGTTGTTGGCACTCATGAGGCTATTATAGTAGATAACCCTGGCACATGGATAAGCCATGCAGAAGTTCCCACTCTCTTCACCTAAGCACATGATCTTGGCGGAGGGAGCGATCTCTGCCTGGAGTAGTCTTTTTAGGGCTTATAACTTTCCACTCGAAGAAGATGAGATCCCATAGGTTCCCCAGATGTATTTGATGGAGTCATTCTGGTTGTCAGCATCTGGCAGTAACGCTGCTGCACCAGTGAGTGGCTGATGTATGAAGAAGGCTGAATGACCTTTCCCCTTTTGATGTACAATTAATGAACTCTGGTTGGTTGGTTGGGTTTGTTGTGTGTTGTCAGGATTGTGCTCTTCACCTCTGACCGTACGGTGTAGCCTTAACTGATAAACACAAGACCTCACTGACAGGAGAGGTGTGCATGGACATATCTTGGTATAGATGCACGCTCTGCCTGCAAGGGCCTTGACCAGATTGCCATAAATGTGTTGATCTCCTGGTCTGATACTCTCAGACAGGTACCTGATATATAGATACCTCAGTGCACTGGCCATGGTATTCTTGGGCAGAATCAGAGGCAGTATTTTTTTTATTTATGGCCTGGGTCAACATGAAACCACTTGTGCAAGATCTGCCTTTTGAATAAAATCCCCCTTAAATGCATTTTTATGAGATTCTTCAACAGCTGACATATTAGGCCCCAATGGAAACGCATAGCTCCTTAAGATTTTGACCACCTTCGATGAAGCACAATCCTGGCGAAAGACCGGAAAGTGGCGTTGTCTGCCAGGTCCACGGCATCAATAATTATGTCCAAAGCCTGGTGAGGATGGTTGATGTCTGAAGAACGATACCTAGGAGACTCTAAACAGTTTCCAGCTTAGTGCCTACATACAGGATCTTCAACTCAGTCATGAAGCCACTGCTAGCCTGGTGTTTGAGGGCCAGTGTCTTCTGGTTGGCTCTTCTTAAAGAAGATATTGACAAAGTTCTTGAGGACAGGAGCTAGCAAGCTATCCATTGGTCTCTGAACACGAAACAAAAGCAGGTTCCTTATGCTCAAACCTATTCAGGTGCAAGCCATTTCTCGGAAAATTACAGAGAAAGTGTTGCGTTATTTACACATGGTATAGCCAGGCCTTGAAATCTTGCACCCAACTGGTCTGTATTCCAACATCCATCATCAAGAAATCAAGGATCCTTCGTTGTAAAGTATAAACATCTGATTGTTCCTGCTTGAAAGGTCAACTAAAACTGACCATATGATCAAATGCCAGACTTAATTTATGAATAGTTCATGTTGCAACTCATTTATTTACAAAGACAACAGCTTAATACTCCCATCTAAAGGGTTATTTCTTACGTGTTGCAACCAACTTGAAGCCCCAATACTGACGGATGAATGAAGGTATGCAGGAATAAATAAGTTTCAACTTATTATCTTGTATTAATATTACTTATTTTAGGTGTTCCAGAAAATGAAAGCATCTTTGATGCCTTTTCATCTTCTTTTTTTAATATATATCTTTTTATTTCTCAAAAGAAAATCACTCATAACATACCGAGGTACTGGTCCTCAATTTTACAGTTAACACTTGTTTACAACTTTCCTTTAAGCATTTTTCCCCACCCCCCACCCTTATAGGGATAGACAAACTCC
>OMNN01027757.1:0-17649 GCA_900302755.1 Chromis chromis
GCCGAAACCTCCCACACTCTCTTACTATATTTGTTAACACAATAGTTACAGATGGCTGAATGGCCTCAGTATGATGCTTGCCGTAATAAACGTCTCTTTTATACATATTTATAATCATTCAGCAGTGGTTTCATAGACAAAGTGCAATGTAATGTTGTGGTCAACTTGTTTGGGGCTGTTATCTCAGTCCTGACATTAAACCACAGCCTAATATAGTTTAAAGCACACAGCAATAAGACCAGCATGTCTAAGTTTTTTTGCCAATGGCATAAAAGTGATGTTTTGTACTCGGTAACACGTGCTGCACAGCTGGTGAGCATGAGCACAGTGTGATGATTTTGCCAACTTTCTACACGAAGTGCCAAGGAAGTGATCAAACCGCTAACCTTCTGTTATCAGCTCTGAGTCCAATTAGCCGAGCGACACTGTGTCATGCTGATAAATTACGTGTGCCACTGCCATCTGTAAGTGTTCAGAGAATGCATTTTGTCACGCTATTTACCTCTTATCTTAATTTGTCAAATTCGCCGGGTGATTTCAGAAACAGGAGCTTACGGGTGTTTTCGCATCGTCTGCAAATCATAATTGTTTACTTCATCTGTTGTTCAGTCGCAGAGGTGTGACCCTGAGGACGGTAGTGTTGGTCAAGTCATTACTTTGGTCCAGACTGTAATGTCTTAACAAATATTGGATGGATTGTATTGTTATCACTGAAGACTAATTTTTATTCAATCAGTTTCTTTAAAGATCAGTTGTTTTCTACAGCAATAGCATATTCTTGACAAGACCTCTAATATGAGGCTGTTTTATTGTTCAGTTTGCACATTATTGTGCTGTAAAACAAATTCAAATAATGATTTGTTGCTTATTAACAAAGAAGTAATTTTGATTTATATTGCGGAAATGCAAATAAAAAGGCAACTCTGTGTTTCTAAAGAAGAAACTGTCAAGTGGATTTATTTTCAAATAACATATATAATCTATTATAAATTTCCCATAAACACCCGATCTAACATATATGTAACATTACAGATCTTGGACACTAGTTTTTTTTTTTTGTTTTTTTTTTTTTTTCAAAATAACATTAGAAATGGGGCAGTGGTGGCCTAGTGGTTTGTGAAGCGAACTTGTAACCGGCGGGTCACCGGTTTGAGCCCCCGGACTAGCAAGAGGTTGAGGTGGGAAAGTGAGAGCAACCGCTTGTCCCAGTCACCACCACTGAGGGCCCTTGAGCAAGGCCCTTAACCCCTGACTGCTCCCCGGGAGCCCACTGCTCCTATATGTATAGTTAAGGTTAACTTTGAATAGGATGGGTCAAATGCAGAGAAGGAATTTCCCCAAGGGGATCAATAAAGGTTAGATTATTATTATTATGAAATGTGTTCTATGAGGTCTGGTCTGTTTTATATCCAGCATAATTTTCCCTGAAAGAAAAATAGGTCTGGGGTCTTATGAGTTAATCTAAATGATAAATTTTCCTTCAAAAAAATTCTAATTGATCATTAGTTTTTATAAGGTTATATGAGTTTTGCTTGAGTGTATTTAGCAGCTACAAAGAAAAATCTGATTTTCAACTTTCCAATGGTCATTGAACTACTTGTCTCTGATGTGCCTTCCCTTGTGACAGTTCATTAAAACTACTTTATTGTACATGTCTTTTTTTTAAATGCTAATTGAATGTACTAACCAGATTTTTTACAAAAAAATAAAAATTCTGCACTCTTTATTTAAATCGTGAAGCCATTAGTGACTCAGCTGTGACCAACCTTCACATGACAAAAATTGAAGGACTTTTCGGCTGAACTAAAGGTTCAGAGCAGATAAGAGGCGTGTATGGAAACAAATTAAAAATATAAGTCGTACAATATCTATGGTATGAAGTGTCACATTTTTTTCCAGTATAAAAAGACCTGGGGGCACCTAGAAACATGTTATATATATTTGTTTGTTTTTCAATTGTTGTAAAATAAATAATCAAAGAAATTCAACTTCATCTTCCAGAATAGCTCCTGTGTGCTTTGTGCACTGTGCTAAACTTTGCACAGCCTGCAAAACACTTTTTTTGTTTTGCGACTCCAAAACTCTCAAAGCCTTCAGTCTTTGGAAACTTTTACGCCAGGTTAAGTTGGAGTTTGCTGCAACCCCTTTGGTTAAAAATTGTATCGCTGAGTGCAGCCGACCAATCACCGAAGCCGAAAACCAGATCAGTTCAGAAACAGATTGAAACACAATGTTGATGTTGGCACATTTTCTGCATTGACATCATCAATTATGCCAATTTCTCACAGCAGCCCTAATGGATAGACTTGACATTTTTGTATAAACATGAATGTCCCTCCCTTTGAAGTGGCGCCACCATCAGGCCAAACACCTGCAAAATGAATGACATCTTCTATTCCCATTAGGCATTCGATTGGAAGTCAACAAACCACTGGGGTTCATCTTCTATATAAAGTTTACGTGCACAACATGGGAAGTTTAAATTAGTTCCAGTCAAGGTACAGTTCACTATAAGGGATAATGTAGGACAGTTTAAAGGCTAGAAGGAAGCAGCTGTGACTTTTATTGGAGCAAAGCCTTAACCACCTGTCAATCAAAGCCAGACAGGCCGTTATAAAGCCAGTAGTCTGCGCTTGTCCAGCTGCCGGCATTAAACGCAGTCAGACGTTTCCTCTGGACAGCACCCACGCTCAAGGTTAGACGGCTTTCCACTAAAGCTCTCCCTCATTCATTCATTCTCAAATTCTTCTTTACCTCCTGCCCCTCCCAACCCCCTGCATCCCCTCTCTCCCATGAGATGATTTAATACCAGCTGTGGGTTCTTTCTCTCTCCCTCGTTCTCCCTCCATCGACGTCCTGTATTCCTCTCTCAGCCTGATGAAGTCAGAGTGCAGCTTGGGTATAAACAGCCACTGCAGGCCATCCATAGTGATCTCATTACACAGGACTGCAGGGGAAACTGTCTTACCCAATTTAACAACTATCCTTCCTTAACCTCCCCCTCCTACTTCCTAGATACATCAGGGTCAAGTAAGCAATTAAGGGGCCAATTGTCTAAACAGAATGCCCGTTGAATTGAAGAAACAGAAATGATGCAGCACACCCAGACAGTTTCCAATTAAGCATCAAAGAATAACATGAACGCCCTCTAATTGTTTTGCACTGGCAAACCTCTCAAGTGTAACTTGTGCAATGGCAGTATTAACCCATATTGTATCAATAATTAATAAGCTGACTGGAAGGAGTGCTGAAATATGCATTATTGTGTGACAGCACATTATTAGACAATGCTTTTTTAATTGCCTGAACACTGTGAGTGGCAACAAAAGAATTGTATGGAGGAAAATGGAAAACAAACAAAGAACCAGACAGCATATATAGATGTTACACGTCATTAGCTTCTATTTCCCTGTGTGACTGTCTGGACATAAACATATATGCTAGCATAAAGCTTTTCCACACAAATGGCACAATTTTACTACCTCTATTTATTATTCTTATTTATACGCAATTCCAGGTAACAGTCTATAAAAAAAAAAGCTATATAGAAAGGTTGCTAAGCCACAAGCCATCAGACGAACACAACAATTACTTTATTATTTTATCAAACACTTCTGAACTGAGAGAATGTGTGCAAACAGTGACTATTACACAGCAAGTAATCGATAAAGAATGATCTGCTTCCCATGTTGGTCATCGTCACACAAGTAGTTTTTTTTTCCTTTTGCTTTTTATGTTCTGATCTGTCCCTCCACAGAAATGCTTGGCATCAGTAAACCAAGTAAATCTCAGTACAGAGGATGTGTTTAGACAGCCATGGAAATCAGCAAGAGAACAAACAAAAAATAAACGGACTGGATGAATTTTTGGGAAAATCATCAGTGCCTTGACAAAGTCATGAAATAAATTAGCATATTTATGTTTTCCAAGGGAGCCAACTTGTAAGTTTAGAAATGCAATCAGGAGTTTTGTTGCCATAAAGCTCCAAGCATCAGCGGGAGGTTCGCATTATCTGAAATTCTTCCACTGCAGCTGCTCTATACTCCCAGTTACATTCAGTATTCTTTACTTGAAAACATCCATCCATTCCGACTGTTACAGGCTTTTGCAAAGAGTATCGGCCTCAGTAAACACCACTGTGAATGCTCTCTTACCGGATGTTGTGGGACTTGCGTTTGATCTCGTTCCAGCAGAGGTTCATGTCTCCGGTTTGGTGTGGGGCGCCTCCTCTCAGCCTCCTGCACTCAGTCCCCTCCTCCTGCCCCTCACCGTCCACTGTGGACTGGCACGGCACACAGTGGCATCCCGGCCACGAGGGCCGCCCCGCAGCTAGAAACACACACGGAGAAGAGGCGCGGCAGGTGAGCATTACAGGATCACAGTTTTGAACCGAAGCTGCAGATAATTAATATTCTGTGCTGATATTTAAAGGCACTGAGGGGAGGATTTAAAAAATTCTGGCTTTGGCACTGAGGCAGACAGTATTGCACACTGTTTCACCACTCAACACATGGACACTTATCAGTATGTCTACATTACAGATGCTATTTTCAGTCGTGTTATGTGCACTTAAACATGACCCAGAGTCTAAACACTTACAGTCTCTTATATTCCACTTTATACATGTAAGTACAGTGACTGTGTTTACAAGCACACCAGGTTAGGAGGCTTATGTGCTTCTCATATATACAAGATAAATAATAGTATGGCTTCTGATTATTGTGTGCCATTCGTGCAGGTGCCTGTGATGTTTACAACATGAACTAGCAATTTAATCTGACATTCCTGTAAACGCTAACCTAACCTTAAATTAGTGTGACTTTGGCTGTTGAAAATGAGGCCACTTTGGCTTGTGACAGGCTCAGCAGTATTGAATGCCAACACGACACTGCAGATTTGGCAATGGCAGATGAGAACGACAGGAAATATTAAACATGTCCTCCTCTTTGACCGATGTGAGGCCGTCACTGTCAGTGTAGGACAAAGGAGTTTTTGGATGAAGATATGCAGCTGTGACTGTAGAGTTGTCATGACCCCAAGTGGAGAGAAAATGTTGGGCGTCCTTTTACTGGCTGTGTGATAAAGTTCAACCGTTCGTGAGAACAGAGGAAGAAACACCAGTTCTGTTACCAATGAGTAGTGTTGTATAAACTGAGCAGCTGTGGGAAATGTCACTTGGTTTGTTTTTGTGTTCATCACGTGGCTGAAGACTCCACTGTGCAGTGGTTAAAAACTGGGATAGGATGTATACATGTAACAGTATCCTAATAGGGCGTATCCAGCTTTCTGAAATCAGGCTCTGATGTTTACATGCACTAACAACAAAAAAAAACAAGATACTTCAAAAACCAGATCACAACTTCTCACGTCCATGTAAACGCAGTCTGTGCTGGTTTCTTGCCACTGACTGTGTACAAAGATGGACAAACCCTCCATGACGTCACCTATAAGTTTCCCAAAGCTCATTCTGTGCTCGTCTTGGCAGTACCTGAGTCCTCCTAACTCCCAACTAATCCAAAAATGAGCAAAGAGGTAAAGCATGATGGCAATGCTTTGTCACTGTCATCTGTCTGATCATACAATTTAAACAGGTCAGTTTTATAAAAATTCACCCCATGTACAGTTGTCATAAATGAGGAAATTAGCTATACAGACCAAAATGTTTTTTGTACCAGGCTGTAAACATGTTTATTTCTGGTGTAAAGTTGGGCTTTTTAACACTGGGGTCTATAGGGACAAACTTATTCTTGGAGCCAGCCTCAAGTGGACAATAGAGGAACTGCAGCTTTTGGCACTTCCACACTGGCTTTATTTTTCAGCCTTAGAAGATGCCACTGGGTTCTTGCCAAATCTCGGGTGACCTACACTCAATGCTGTGCCTGTGGCAAGATGTAAGCCCTTCATGAAAAAGTACAGACTCCTCAATGATTTAAAAGGGGCCAATCTGTCAGTCAGCAAGGACACCAAGGGACAGGATTTTTGCAAAACAACAACAACAAATGCAGCGTTATCCAGTTGTTGTTGTGTTTTATTAAGTTGTTGTCCAAGAAGAATCTTGCTTAAATTTTGCTGCAACATAATGTAATCGGGGAAAGTAAGAAAGGATAAAAATGATTGTTACATTTTTTATGAATTCAAACAGTTGACAGAAATATCTTCAAACATTGCAACACAGATATGTTGAGTGAAATAAGCATTAAACACCAAGGTTGAGCATTTCTACTGTGAAACTGCAGTGTACTGGTGACTGTCTCAAAAAACAGATTCCGTGGTTAAAACAAACCTAAGAAACCAATCCCACCATCTTGCAGGGTGGGACTTTCTGTATCATTCTTCTTCTTCAGAATCAGTTTCCGGTTTAAACATGTATGGCTGCATGACTCCAGTATTATAACTCGCCACTGCATAGCATAGAGTAGTTTTAAAGTGTTTGAGCAAAGCGATCTGTAGTGCAGAGTTACATCTAAGCCATTTTAAGACAGGAAAGGATTATCATAATTGAAAAAAAACTTCTAAGTTTGTAACTTTGCTACACAGAGATGAGTTTAATCAATGATTGGAGATTAACTTAAATGTCTTAAACCCATTTTTACAAAACCAAGCCATCTTCTTTTGATTACCTAAATAGTAAAAATCCATCCATCCATTATCTATACACCGCTTAATCCTCTGTAGGGTCGCGGGGGGGCTGGAGTCTATCCCAGTCGACTCAGGGCAAAGGCAGGGGACACCCTGGACAGGTCACCACTCTATCACAGGGCTACACATAGAGACAGACAACCAAGCACACTCCCATTCACACCTATGGACAATTTAGAACCATCAGTTAACCTCAGCATGTTTTTGGACTGTGGGAGGAAGCCGGAGAACCCAGTGAAAACCCACGCTGCACAGGGAGAACATGCAAACTCCACACAGAAAGATTCCGGGAAGGCGGGGACACGAACCGGGGATCTTCAAGCTGTGAGGCGATGGTGCTAACAACCAAACCACCATGCAGCCCAATAAAAATCCAGTGAAATGAAAAAAAAATTCTCCATTGCCACGCCAGTTTTCAAGACAAGCCACATCCATTCTTGTTATGAAAAATGAATAATCAATTTCATCAATAATCAATCTGAGTGTCAAACACAAATGGCAAAATAGATGATGAGCAAACAGTCTACTTCTAGTAGAAAATGTACCTTATTAAAGACATCACAGTGTATATAAACAATAATAAACATTTGTGGAGCACCAGACAAAAAAAATGTTGTCAATAAATCAGAGCCAAACTTAACAACTCTGTCCTGTGTGTAAGAAAACCTGAATCATCAGACAGCAGCAGTTTCATCCTGTTATTCCATTCCATTAAACTCGGGGAAACAAACACAGACAAAAAGCCTTTTCTTTTCACAGACTTTTAGAGTGAGGGGGCATGTGAGGCTCGACATGAAGAGGTGCAATCCCCTTGTTGGGGGGGAAATATCACGGAGGCACACAAACACTGAAGCACTATCTTACACACAAACACACACACGGTTCAAGTTCACAGGTCATGATAAATCTTCTGTTTGGTCACCGGGCTGTCTAAGGCTTCCTGTCTTTTGTGTTCATTTCACAACCCTTACCTTTGCAGCAGCTGAGCTTCTCACCCTTGGCCTTATAGCGTACACACCGATACGTGCACACACACACACACACCATGACCAGCAGCTTCCCCTGTCTTTGCTCAGAAAGCTCTTATCAGATTGTTTTTAAACTGGTCGATCTTATTCTCCCCCGCAGGAGAACACAACCTTTAACCCAGCAGCAGCCGGCCATCCATCTACTGCAACACACAGCGCTACCGTCACTGCTCACTCAGATACACAGTTATCAAAACAAGTCCTTAATCACTCAGCGGTCAGTGGTCCATTCAACCTGTCTGAACTGTCTCCACAACTCTGTTGAAATGTGTTAGTGCCAAAATGACCAAGATGGGGTTTTTAGAGCTTTTGGAGGCAGACAAATCTTAGTGTGTGTCCAGTTTGTGGTAAAATTATCACAAGTGCTCAACTGTAAATAAATGTTAGTTTAAAGCAGGTTTAATGGGCAGAATATTGTAAATTAAAACCCTGGAAAATGTTTGATGACTTTGAAATCATTTTTCAAAAACACGTACTACTGATGTTATTGGATACTGCATGTCCATTTTTTAAAATCAGAATATATCCATGTATTATAAAGTCTTCTGGTTATAAACTGTTTCATGATGTGATATATAGTATATGACACATTTAATATTATTTGTTTGTATTTTTGTTGTGGTTATTTTGTCACTATATTTTATTGTGTACATTATGTAGAAGTTTTCAATTAAATTACACATGACATAACTGTAAATTTGGAGCGATAATGTCACTTAAAAAACACACATCCACATGAAACAAGGTGTCCAACCACACAGACAGAAATCCATCTGCCTTACAAAACCTGACCTGCAGAATATACAGTATGATTTTTGTTATTTTTGTTATTTTTATTCATTGAGCTTGCTCCATGTTTATTAGCGCTACAACAAATGGTCAAATTCTGATGTTTTTCTTTGTTTTTGGACACACTTTCTTGGTTTCAGATTCTTCAGTGTGACAATTTTCTGTTTTTCTCTGTTTTGTAGTGATTTTAAGCTTTATCTTTTTTTAAACTAAGCAAGACACGTGAAGACATCAATGACTGAGATGGAAATGTTTGTGTATTTTCTAAAACTGTATGGACACATTTGAAAATAATCTAAAGATAAATAATGCAGATAAAGAAAATAATCAAAAATAATTTAATATATTGAACCCATGGCTCTATTCCCATAAACCCAGCTAGTGGCTCAGGTGGTAGAGCAGGTTGTCCTCTGATCACAGGGCAGAACACTGAACCCTAATTTGCTTCTGATGTCAGGTGAGACCCTGCATGGCAGCTCCACCGTCACTGGTGTGAATGAATGAACAAGAAGCCCAGCTATGGTATAAAAGTGCTATATGACTGCAGACCATTTATTTTAATTTTATTTTAATTATTTAATGGAGAAGAGTTAATGCAGATTACTGAATGCATATCTTTACGGTAAATACACAAGTATCTTTAGCATACAGTGACCATTTTTTTAATCATAGCTTCATTTTGTGTATTTCTCTTTCAAGTTCAGATGTTTTTTTCTAAAACAAATTAATCTCAAATTGAACCAGGAAGAAGGAACTTTCCTTGCAATGTCAACATTTGAGTGAAAGACTTGCTTCCAGCAAACTCACCCCCTTTTCTTTATCTTTACCCTCCTCTGCCTCCCTGTTTATCCTCCTCATTCTTCTCTGTACCTTCCCAGGTTGTTGTGCAGACCACCTCACCCCAGATTGGCTGGAGGGTTTTATTTTTTTCCTATTCCACATGAATCATCACCATCTCATTCCCCCTCCTGTCTCCCGTTATCTCTCCGCTTCCTTCCCTCCCTTTTCTTCCTCAGACAGCTCCTGTTAGTGTAGGTGAGTCCTGTATGAATCAGCAGTAGCTTGCACTTCTCTCCCACTCCCTCCTGCTCTCACTGTCTCATCCCTTTGCTGGTAATCAGAGGTCACGTGTGACTCTGCACGCTGTACCGCTTGGAGGACCTCGCTTGAGCTGTGATACCTTTAAAAATAATCAAGTAGACGCCTTTTTATGCCGCAGACAGATTTGATTCATTTTACTGCAGCGTTTGTGAATAAAAAAAAACGAATGCAAATGAGGCAACGGAAACCACACATGACACAATGGAGTTCAAGAGCAGAATAGAAGCATGATTGTTTGTTTGCTTTAGAAAGCTGCCTCTTCAAGATGTGAAATGGAGTTGAACAATGACAACCATCAACCACACCACTGCGAACATCAAGAGAATCCCCCGAGGGTGAACGATAGCTCTGAGAGAGGTTTGTGTCTGGAGTGAAGAGGGAACCGAGTGACAGACAGTCCTGTCGGGGGACTCAGTCTCTCTTCTCTCTCTCCAGCTTTTCTCATATAGCCACTAAAGACCCAAACTGATAAATCACTGCACCGGTAACAATATATGTATACACTTGTTCAGATATTTAAAAAAAAAATTCTGTTCTCCATTTTGTTGCATGTCAGCAAAAGTTCTGCATGCAAATGTCTTTATTATCTACATCTCGCCATGAATCTGCATCATGAAGGCATGTATCAGCCCACAGTGCAAGACATTAGGTGGTTCTGTCTCTCACTTTAAACTTCAAAAACATGAGTCAAGCTTTAAACATGCATTATTTATGGCCTTGATTGGATGTGGCGTTGCTCAGTCAAGCATATGGACTGCGTGTTTTTCAAAGATGCTGAAAAACCAGCAGAGACTTCACTGACATGCCATAAAGTGACACAGACAATATTCATCTCGCTGCTATGGCTACAACTCTCACATCCATATTTTCATGATTGTTTCCTACAGAAATCATTGCTTATGCTTTTAAAACTGAACAATTATGTGAACAACGCAGACCACATCTGCCTCTTGTTCTGTTTTCTTTTCTGACCACTCAAGCCTAAGAAACCTGGAAGGACATTTTCACAGACAATATGTGAATTTAAAATCAAAGGAGCTGAAGATGATAAAAGCTTTGCTGGATTTCAAAGTGAAAGAGAAAAGACAGTTCAAATGTGCAGATAAAACATCAGAGGTTCAAAGCCACTGTGCTGCTACACCATGTCTACACATTGATATTAATCTGAAGGAATCAAGACTGTGGCTCAGATATCCCAGAGAAGCAATAAGATAGCGAGGATTTACTCTCATTACTGGAGCTCTGCAGATAAATGCAATTCTTTCACAATGTGCAGTGCCTACCTTAATATACAGACTTGCTGTGCTGTTAGGACTCCAGTCTCAGACTCACGCTGTTCAACCTGTCACTAAGGGTAACTGAGTGTTGACATTTTTTACCCTGTCTGTCGGTTGACTCGGCGCAGAATGCAGCGATAAGTTGAACGTGTAGAGAGGGATAAAAGGAATACACAAGGGGAGAGATGGAGGTAGGGAGGGTGAGGAGGGGAAGACAGACACAGGCATGGGGAGAGATGGGTGACCTAATGAGCAGAGTTGACTTCTCTCTTGGTCAAAGACTTCTCTGTCCTTGTACATTCCTGCTTACACCTACATAGTCCCCCACTCCCCACCATCAACAGGAGGAAAAGGCCATCTGCCTGATGTCCTTCGACCTACTCACACTCTGACCACTGCACAAAAAATCCGCACGAATGTTTAGAGGACTCCGAAAAATAAAAAATAATCATATTCCTGCAGCAGTGACTTGCATTTCTACAGAATGTTTCCACGGTGCCGACAATTAATGATTAATAAGGAGAGCAGGGGTCAAAGCCACAGTACAGCAAGGACATACGGTACGTAGCAGCAAGGCAGGAGGGTTTGTGTTAACATATTAGCAGAGAATAACGATGAAGAGCAAGTACAAGTAAACATTTCATCATTAATTCTAAGCTTTAATGTTCGTGTTCTTTGTTTGGATCTCGAGCCACAGTGGTGGTGCGGCTCTAAGGAAAGTAGTATCAGAATGAAAAGCTATTATGTGGATTTCTATAACATCCAGTTCACGGCCTGAAGACTTTGTGGATCTCCTGAGTTTTGCTTTAGTGCCACCAGCCGGCTAATATCTCCAGTGGATTGTCACAACACGTTGCACACATTGATGGTCCCCAGATAATAAAATCTACTGACTCTGTCGATCCCTTGACTTTTCCTTATTGCCCACCCTGGTGCTGACATAAATGAAATGTCTGGGCAGCTGCTGCACGGATCGCCATGGAATTTGGGACAGGTTGTCACACAGTGTTCTTCTCAACGTGAATCAGTGATGATCCAATGACTTCTCATGTAGCACCTCATCACATCACACTTACCCAATGTTTTGGTTTATAACCAAAAAATAGCTGCTAAACTGACAATATTGGTTTCAACTTTCTTGTATTTAATGCAAACAATAAAATGTTAGCAAAACACTTAACATAAGCATTACTGACGAAACAATAGCCTGTTAGCACTGATATTGTGAGCATGTTAGCATTTAGTTAAAGCACCATTAGGCCTAAGTGCAGCCTCTTAGAGCTGCACTTGGGCTGTAGACTCTTAGACTTTTTGGCTATAAATATATCACAAGTATGAGTTATTTATTTAACATGTATTTAATAAGAAGGTCTTTCAAGATACTAGATCTGGCTTAGACATCATCCAGAGAGCAACCCTGTCTTCACACAATTATGTCCCTATACAGCTTTGTGGCATTCTCATGTAACTGATTTTTGCACCTGTGACATAACGGGAATGGTTCCCAGTTTTAAAGAGCCACAAAGTCTGCATAAGGAAAGAAAAGATCAACAATCAAACCCAGCTGAGCGGGTTTTCAGGATAATGACTTGACAATCTGACATACACCGATCAGGCATAACATTATGACCACCTGCCTCATATTGTGTTGGTCCCCCATATGTTGTGAAAAATGCTCTGAACCATTGGGCATGGAAAAGAGGACCTCTCAGGGTGTCCTATGGGGTCTGGCACCAGGACGTTGGCAATGGATCCTTTGGGTCCTCTGGGTTGTGCAGTGGAGCCTCTGTCGATCAAACTTGTTCCACTGCATCCTGTTGATGCAGTGATCAGAATGGGGTCTAGGAACTTTGGAGGTCAAATCAACATCTCAGGCCATTGTCATGTTCCTAAAGATGTTCCTGATTGTTTGATGTTTTTGCCATGTGGTGGGGTGCATTTTCCTGCAGGGGTAGCCCAGTGACATTTGGGATTGCCATTGCCACTGGTTCTGCTCAGGAGTAGGCAGAACATGGCAGAACCAGGCATCAATGGTGTCATTTTCCAGTCAAAACAAATTTTCCAGGCACCCAAGCAAGTTTATGTCATGCTGTAGAGTCTTAACTTTATGCAGTGTGAAATTCTTTTTATCTTCCAGAGAGGCTTCTTCTTCTTCGGATGTCCTGATGTCGGCATCCTCTGTGCCACCGCCTGACTTAAAGGAGTCGAGGTTGGTAAAGTGGCAGTCCCAGTGGGGCTCTGGGATGGTGATGCCTTGGTCATGATATTGTGAGGAATTTGTTTCTGTTTCAGACTGAATGATTTTTAGAGGCTTAGAGAGGTACAACTACTTAATATTTCATGAAGATTTTCATTTTGAAAGGAATGTATATGGCTAATAGCTATAAGTACCAGGAGAAAGAATTATACAGAGAGGGATAGGAAAATTACTAAAGTTAATGACTATAGCTAAGACATACTTTTCTTGCCTTCTTGAAGACTGATAATTTGTGGTGGGGTGAAGGTCTGGCCAGAGCGGTCACGAGGTTTACTCTTAGAAATTAGACATTCATTGTACTCAGCTGTGACAGATGGAGTGATTGTACAGAAATGGAACTAATTCTGTACTGTAATTGCGAACACATCCTTCTGTCAGCCCGGCTTAAGCCAACAACAATTTGAAATGCTTTACACCCACAATTACAACACTTAACAGAAGTGATAAAGTCATTATGCACTGTCCAAAAGAACTGGCGAGTGCTGATACAGACACCCAGAACTGTGCGGCTGCGCTTCACTGAATGTGCCGAACACTGATTTAACTTCAACAAATAAATGCCAAGCCAACAATGACTCAGAGTATCAGCGTCCAGGAGGCCTGCTGCTAAATAGTATGTGAATGCGAGCTGATGCGAGGGGTGCTTGTGCATTTTGTGTGAGCGTGTGTGGATGCGTGTTGACGTTTCTGTGTGTGTGTGAGTGTGTGAGTGTGTGCGTGTGCGTGTGCGTGTGCGTGCGTGTGTGTGTGTGTGTGTGTGTGTGTGTGAGAGTCCTGGCTTGTTCAGTAGCAGGCTCTTGGCTTTGTGCCTGATGGGGGTTAGTGGAGGTTGGACCACTGCCTCCCTGCTGCTCTACCCCGCTGTCCCACAGCCCCTCAACAGCCACCAGTTAGAAGAGAAAGAGGGAAACACACACACACACACACACACACACTTGCTCCAGCTTCTGAGTCCTTTGCTGCTGATGCAGGATGAGCGAGCTGAGCTTCTCCTCACAGCTGCAACCGTCACACACTGCTGGAGAAACTGGAGGAGCTCCAGTGACACAGCACAGACACGTTTCCTCATAGGCCCGCTTGAATATTGTCTATTAAAACGCAGGCATGCAAAGACACACACACTTACTGTAAGGAAAAAAAACACACACACACACACAAGACTTCCAACTACACCCTCCACACCCATGCTGAGCGCAGGCAGCTGTCAAACTCTTCTTATTACGCCCTGAAACATCGTCACACTCTTTCCAGGCTTGACTCCCTTTCTTCTGCAGCGATTTCTGGTCGGAAGCAACCAAAAGAACAGCAGGAGAAGGGAAAGACTTTCACTTGCCCTCCTCCCGCCGTCTTCCTCCAACACTCCCATCACGACTCCACATTGTCATGCTTGCAGTGTTTTGCCCTCTAACCAGATATTTCATTACCCTTCGTACTTTATTATCTCTTCAATGACGAAGTAATTTCCCCCCGGAGCAAACATGCCATACACACACTTGATTATATTTACGTGTCGTTGCTTCTTTTTTTTTTCTCGTAAAAATATGGCTTTGAAGCGAGAGTTCGGCGGTGAAATAAGAGCTCAGCAGATATTATCATCATTATTGGTGGAGGTAGAAGCGGGGAAGTGTTATTTGAACACCTTCCACGACGCTTGTTTTGTTGATTGTAGCATCAGGTGAGTAATGGTTTTCATTCACCTGTATGGTAAGCAGAGTGCATCTCCAGCAGCAGTGAAACAGCAACTGTCTGATAATATTACTCTGTGATATTGTGTTATGTGTATTATGTGTTTTTTTTATTTCATACTCATCTCTGCTGTCTTTGAAATCTGCACTGGAACAATCTCCGTCTCATCGAAGTTATTCTCTTATTGAGTTTTATTACTTACAATTATTGAGACAATTGCAACCTCAGATAAATGCCAAACTGAGCTTCAGAAGAATTTCTTTAAATTAAATGTGATTTTTCTTGGTTCTGGTGGAGCAATCTGCCATAAAAACTGGGAGGCTTTTATGATAGATGCATCGCTGTTTTTGTTAAGTATTTCTCCAGGACTATAAAAGAGACATCTGGAAAACTGACAGGGCACCTCCAACTGCAAACAAGGTCGTTTTTTTTTAGTCTTCTTTTATGAATTATTAATCCGGTGAGGTTTGATGTTAGTAAAACTTCTCCAGAGTCTAAAAAAGTGAATTTTACTTGAGTGATGTTATCCCGATGGAAAGTCTGTGGGCCGAGGGGGAACAAACAGTGGAACCAGCAGGAGAAACACCATTGTGCAGTAGGATGCTCAACACAGAAGCTAGTTTGGAAAACAGAAGACCTTCAGGAGACTTCAGGGAAACCATTATATTTAGAGTTGAGTTTTTTTAGTAATTGACTTACACCAATCAGGCATAACATTATGACCACCTGCCTAATATTGTGTTGGTCCCCCTTATGTGGTCAAAAATGCTCTGAACCATTGGGCATGGACAAGAGGAGTGCAGGAAAGTTGCAGATATAAAGCAAAGCAATGAACTGACAGGGGGTATAAATCTGTGCAGAGCTGCAAAATCAGGTGACATTAATTCTCTTCAAAGTAGATACTACAGTTATTATAAATTCATCTATTAGAGCACTTTAAGTCCATACATTCAGGCTGTACTTTTAATCAAAGAGCCTAACATTTTGAAAGCATTTGATTCCTACTGATTATTCAACCAGGGGAGTTTCATGTCCATCCAAGGATTGGAAATGTTCCATTTGCCAGTAACAACATATGCAAAAAAAGGCTCTGACTTACCCTGAGAACTTCATAACTCCATTATGGGGTTTTTCGAGATGCTGGCCCCTTTTTTAGAGAGTTGATTTGTTTTGGAAACACACTGAAATAATCTTAATACACTGACAGACTTTTTCCACTATTTGGTCTCAATGGCAAACAAAACACAAATACAAATAAGTAAGATGGACTTATTTTTGCAGCGAGCCCCCAGTGGACTCTACGTCAAACAGTTCCCCCAGCAAGGAATACATCACAGGCAAATGTCCACTTTACTCTGCCGTTTTGCTGATGCTTCTGCTACAGACAGTATCCTGATGAGCTTACTGTGAAGACCCTCCATTTTTATTTCATAGTCAGCTTGGCCTCTCTTGCTGTCTTATTTTTTTTCAAGAGAAATTGAATTTACAGCTGTGCAACCTTTAAAGCTGGAAGCCCTCGTGCAATTCCAAATATGGCTCAGTGTATTTCAATCTGTGTGCACGTTGCATGCAAATATCCACCTTCAGATCCGTCCCTTAATTTATGTTTATGACTAATAACCTGAGTTTAATAGAGTTTTTAGGAACTTTTTTCCCCCTTGCCTTGAATCTATTTTAGGGATGGAGATGACAGTGGAGATATTTCATCTTCTATCAAACAAAAAAGCCGCTGCTATAAAATGGTTGCTGAAAATGACAAGCAGATATAAATCAAAGTTACAAATTAAAAACAGAGGACCACAGGGCTTGAAATTACCAGTGACGGAGCTGGAAAATAGATTTGGCTCATTTTGGGAATGCTAAAGCTCATTACTTAAGCAAAAGCAAAAATGGTGATTAACTTAACAGATCGGAGCACTTTTATCAGGTGAATGACTTCGAGCACACCTTCAGTAAAGTCAAAACGCTGACTGAAAAATACATGGACTCAGAGGAATGGCTTTGAAACTAAGCAGCCAGACATAAAAAGGAACCCAGTGGGCTTTAGATGTGACAACGTTAGATATAATTGAGCTTCAGATGACATCTAGTCTACTATAAGTCTAAATTAAGTGCTCTAAATGTCCTGACATGTGTGTTTAGTAATATGGAGCTGTGTTTAGGATGTATGCAATCCTTTTAGCTCATGTGACAAGGAAACTGGCAGAGGAACTAAGCAGTAAAGCAGAGCGCCACTTAAGAGGATTTAAAACATATCAGTCCATATCTTAAACTAATTATCTAGTCAGTCCTTTATAATTATATCAAAAGGCGTTTGGGGATTAGCCACGACATAAAACCATTCATCTCTAAGGAGTTCGTATTTTGGCCTTGTCTGCATTGTTTGGAGTGTTGTGCAAGAGAAACTCCAAAAGTCAATAAATTAAGACAGTCCTTTGTGGTCCAAATACTCATTTTCTAACAAGTTCATCTGCTGTGTTTAGGCTTAATCAAAGAAAATTAACACAAAGAAATGCACATACTGCCTCACAATTACTGTGTAAGCAACGCTGATTAAAAGTCAACCCTGCCATCGCTTCTTAGCATGCAGTGATGTGTGGAGAGGGAACGCCTGGTTGAGAAAAGAGGTAATTTAGCAAAACCCAATTGAAATCTCCCCTAATTAAGATGAGTTTCTTCCACTGTAAGGAGAAATATTCTGTTGGGAGAGAATGCACAGACACGGAGTCAACTAAAGTTTAAAAACAAAAGGATGGTGTTGAGTTTTTTTTCTTCCCGAGAAATACGTCTGATTCTTTTTCAGAAAGTTTTCCAATAAATAATAAGTGATAAAATACTTTCACAGTGTCCCCACAATGTTCATACATGTAAC
>OMNN01027760.1:0-11986 GCA_900302755.1 Chromis chromis
CTAATCTATTGGTTGAAAAACAAAGTGAGATCAAATGTGTCTAGATATTAGCGTTTTATAATATATGCATGCCAACAAACCAGTGTTGATAGTGTATAGAAGTGACTGCACCACAATAGTGGACAGTCTGCACAGGCTACAATCAAGACTAAATGTTTTGTGTCTTCAGTAAAGTCAAAATGACTATAACTAAAGTTTCCAATGAGGAGCTGATGTTTTGCACATGGTTACACAACGCATTACTGTAACGCTTTACATAACGAACATCTATTAAGGAACTAATATAGAACATACCACTTTACTTGAAGGGAGACGAAAATAGCAACAAATATGCGGCATAATGAGGAAGTGATTAGTTACAGGTACAGCAGAACCCTCTGAGTTAAACAGGAATGAATCAGTGTACAGATATCAGGGAAAATGCTATTACTTTTACCCATCACATTGTTTTACTACTATGTTTTGTAGTTTTTGATTCAGAACTTCTTGTTCATTAAAAAAAGCAGCTGGTTCCTTATTTGTTGACTCATTCATTGGTGAGAACACAGGATTTAGTTTGCCTATTATGTGTGCTAGACGGATGCACAGCTGTGTGAGACAGGAAGACGTGGGCACACAGACAAGTGAAAGTGAGCTTTAAGGAGAGTTGAGGACTTTACTATCGATAGCCTTTAAAAATAGGACTTCACAACAGCCACTGTAAGCAACAGAGGCCTCACACACTGAATGATCAGTTCTGTCACACACTGAATGATTAGTAACGTGGAATTATTCATGTTTAAACTTTGCCAGATTAAAAGATAGTAAAAAGAACGGATGTACTGTTTTCAAGTGTTCTTCTTAATCAGTTTAGAGAGATGACGAGTGGCTCCCTGCCAAAAAACGAATTATGCAGTTTAAATCAAGCTGGAAGTGCAGTTTAGAGCGAGAAATGTGAAATGATGATGAGAAAACGTTAAAAGCAAAACAACAAACCGAGAGTGTGAATTATTGTAAGGAAAGATGAGTAATAAACTCTTCTGAGGAAGGTTTGCAGCGACAACATGCGCTCATATTCCCCACGGTATTTATAACTCGGTCAGCTGACCTTGCACTTGGACCGAACCACTGTGCGGGGAGATTAACCGACACAGAAAAATGCGAATTAACGGTTAAAATCGTCGATATTGTCCACTTTAAAAGCACAAAGATGATTTAGTGGTGAGGTTTATTGAGCACCTGTGGGTTTTACGTTCTCAAACAGCCGGGATGACGCTGATAAACGGCTGCTGGCGGGGAGCGGCGGCCCCGCCCTGCACAGAATGGTATGGCCCGCTGTTGAAATTCCGAGAATTGAGCTGCTGTGTTTCTTAGAACTGGATTCTCAGAACTGGTGATGCTCAGAGTTTCGAGGAAACTTTTACAAGGTGACTTTTTTCCCTTCCTATTTTCTCAGCATTGGGTCAGAAGTGTAGTGAAGTAGCAGATGCTCCTGCGGCCGCCTCGGCTGCCGCAGAAGCTGGACTATTCCCCCCCTTTTAATATTTAGAATATTTAGTGATCCGTTAGCTAGAAGTGAAGTAATAGATTTGAAGTGTTGCTGGTTGTTTTTGACAGCTGTGCTAACTTTTACAGTACTTTAGCTTGTTTGAGGCCGGTTTATTGTTGTTATTGTCATTTATATATGAGGAAAAAGACGCTGCTGCTCGAGTACAAACTACTGTTTTTGCGGCGTTAGCTAACCTTTAGCCCGATGTAGCTCTGTTAGCTTGTTTTGTTTTATTTAGAGTTACATTTGATGAGACAAGTTAGCTTCTTAGCACGACCGGTCGGCCGGGTTCCTCTGCGCATTTCTCAATCTTTAAACTTCACTAAACGCCTCGACGACTTCACAGTAGCACTTTTAACCGAGCTAACACTTTTAAAAACACTTTAAAAACACTCGACATGACAGCTCAGGAGTGTCTGGACTTGTGCTGGCCTGCTCAGAGCTGTACAAAAAAAAAAAAAGTTACGCAGCAAACAACAAACTAAAAGTCGTTCCTTGAAATCACATCCTACGACATCATGCAGAGTCTCGGTGTAGTGAAATATTTAAAGGCTTAGAAATAACTGTGGAGATTAGTTTAGCGGCCGGGAAGCAAATGTTAATGGGTTAAATGAGATGAGTTCCACTTATATCGGGGAACAGGAAACCTCTCTGTGTACTGGCAACCTAATCTGAGCAGCCAGGACGGAATGTGCTCAACGTCAAACACGCTTACAAAGTGCAGGCTGCCAGCACACACTGTCTGTCTGTCTGTCTGTCTGTCTGTCTGTCTGCCTGCCTGCCTGCCTGCCTGTACACCCCACTGCTGCACAGACACACCGAGCTAAACACCGATTTCTAGTCACAAACTCAGGATTTATTAGTTTTTTAAAAGTTTGAATGTTTTTCTACGTTTATTGCACGTTTCAGAAAAGTTGTTGGAATCCTGTTGCTGTTTAGATGTTGCCTCACTGAAGGAAGTACAACTGTTTTAGATTAAAACTAATGTCAAAATAGGGATTATTTAGGGTTTCATGTCATAACACCGTTATTAAAGAGGCCTGTAAGCAGCGAGGCATGTTGGAGAGGTCTGGTGAACCTCCCTTTTACTTTTCTTTTTGCAATGGCGCCTCCTTTTGTTCAGATGCAGTCAAGACACTTGTTTGGTTCAAAGTTTGTTCTGATTAAAAAGCCTGAAGGCAGCTGGCTTGTGATATATAGCAGAATGAGCCAAGTTATGAAACAGAATAAATAGCAATGATAATCAGTTGTTATGCTTTTATATAATAACACCTTAAATACACGTTATTTAAAGAGAATCTTTCAAAAACAAAGTGCTTTACAATAAAAACAACCACAGTTTACATTTTAGCTTCTTGTAAATTATCTATTATCATGTGTAATAGTTCAAATTCATTGTAATATGTCTTTATCATGTGCAATATTCTAGTTTCATGGGCAGAATTTCACTATCCTGTGTAATATTATTTTACCAACTCATAAGTTTTGCCACTATTGCTTCTTGCTTTTCTATCCTAGTCTTATTTTTGCTTATTTATCTTCATTTTCAGTATTATATTTTCAATCAGGCTCTACGTTTCTTCTCATGTTATGTAATTGTGTTACATAACTCAAGATATAAACAAGACAAAACAGTTATATGTGTATATCATGTCATCATTTACTTGTAAAGTAATGTAATTTCTGAAAATATTGTGCACTTATGCTCATTTTTGTACTAATTCCTACAATATTATATATTTCTACCCAGCCTTCAGTATGTGCACTTGTTCTGTGTGCCTTTGGTTAACTGTGGATCACTTCTAGAGTCATCTACATTAAACTCAACATTTATTTTTCCACTTGCACAGATTGCGATAGCATGGCCACGACTGCAGATGGCTGCATTCAATTCACACGGCATGCAGGCGACGTCCTGCTCAACTTCAACCGCCTCCGCAGCAGGAACATCCTGACTGATGTCACCATACAGGTGGACGGACAGCAGTTTCATGCTCACAAGGCCATCCTGGTGGCCTGCAGGTATGAACCATCTTGACATCTGAAACAGGAGTTCAGCATCATTTGCACCCAAGGAGTTTTTTTTTTCTTGTCATAAGAAGAGACTATTTCTGGAACTACATTTCCTTTACAGTAATTAAGTTCAGATTATAAATGATCCTGACACAGCTGTACTTTCACATTTGAATAGGACAGGAAAGTGAAATTTAATTTCATATGGCATAGATGATAACCATCATGATCTCTCTCCTGCTCTTCCACAGTGGCTTCTTTTATTCTGTGTTCATGGATCCTGAGAACGCAAACCTTAGTGCCATCAGCTTAGACCCCAAAGTGGATCCCAAGGGTTTCTCCCTCCTGCTGGACTTCATGTACACGTCCTGCCTGAACCTGAACGACAGTCTGGTCTTGGCCACCTTGAATACAGCCATCTACCTCCAGATGGAACATGTGGCCGACACCTGCCACAGGTTCATCAAGTCCAGGTAAAGGAAAATAGAAAATCTGAAAACACACACTTTACAGTTGTGGTAAAAACTGAAGGTATCTGACTTGGAGTTGAATGTGTTTATACAGGCATCAGAGTCTGGACATGCCGATTGAAGAGGTACAGAACAACTCGTTACACCTGGCTGAGGACATCTCTGCTTTCAGGCCTGTTGAAGAAAAAGAGTCAGACCTCAGAGACAACCACACATCAAACACATCCCCTCTACAGGAGTGCAGGGGCTACATCCCCAATGTTTTCAGGGGGATCAACACCTCTGGCTCCTATCATGTCTACGGTGACCTGCACGTCCCTGCTGGGAAGATTGAAGGTGCTCATAAGATGAGATGCTCACAGGTACCCAGCCCCAGCATGGCTCACAACGAATCCATCTCCCACCCCAGTTTCCCTTCCACTATCATCCGACCTGCGGTAGCACATGGCAGCCTTCAGGGACCTGCTGCTCCCATGGAGGAAGACCGTGTTCAGCACCCACAAACCAGCTGTGTGAGATTGTCCCCAGGCTTCAGCAAAGGTGTCATCTGTAGCCCTCAAAGCCCCCTCAGATCTGACTGCCAGCCAAACTCGCCCACCGAGTCCAGCAGCAGCAGAAACGCAAGCATGAGCGTCAAACAGCCCTCAGACTGCCCCAAAGATGCCAAGGCCCGCAACTGGAAGAAGTACAAGTTCATTGTTATGAACCAAACTCCAGATGAGAATGGAAAGGAGGGTCAGGGGAGCGGCTCTGATGTCGGAGCCATTTCTCCTTCACTGAGCCCCTGCAGGAGTGGAGCAGCAGGTGGACACGATGAGGTCCAGCCAGAAGAGGGAGCCAGTGAGCACAGAGAAGAAATGCCCTCTTCCCAGAGCAGCGACAGCTGCAGCAGTATTAGGTAAACTACAACTCACTGTCAGAACTAATAACAAATTGACACATACAGTTCATTTGTTGAAGTGAAGAAAGGTAACTTTACAGTAACTCTGTGGTCTTCTTTGGGATTGCAGCCACAACAGATGCTCTTCCTGCGGCTGTGACAGCCCTCGGTGCATGGAAATGGGTCACCTTTCTCCTGTCTCATACAACAGAGATGACAACACCAAGCTACACTCAGATTATTCCTCCTCCAGCAGTGGTAAGTGAACTTTACAAACACCATGTAATTAACTTATAACAAATGATTTGGCAGGATTATCGTAAAGAGAGCCACAGAGATGCATTACGTTAACATTGTTTTTTTCGTGTCTTTCTTTTGCAGAAAACAACGTTTATTTCTGCAACGGATGTGACTCCAAGTTCACAGAGGAAGATTCCCTGAAAGACCACATGGTCCAGGTCCACAGCGACAAGCCATACAAGTGCGACTGCTGCCAGGCTGCCTTCCGATACAAGGGCAACCTGGCCAGCCATAAGACCGTTCATACTGGTAAGATGAATAATTCCTTGTTGGCTTTTTAAAGTACTATCAAGTTCAACGTCAACTGTAGCTGATTTATTCATAGTTTTTCTCATTTTCCAGGTGCAAAGCCATACCATTGCAACATCTGCGGTGCTCAGTTTAACCGACCAGCCAATCTCAAGACCCATACCCGAATTCACTCTGGAGAAAAGCCATACAAGTGTGAGACATGTGGGTCCCGATTTGTCCAGGTGAGAAGAACAGAAATGTCTCGTCTTTGACACAACTTTCATTTCTCAAAGTGTTGCCTTTATGTAATTAATGTTTTAATTTTCCTCCAGGTGGCCCATCTTCGTGCCCATGTGTTAATACACACAGGAGAGAAACCGTACCCTTGTGAAATCTGTGGAACACACTTCCGCCACCTTCAAACGCTCAAGAGTCACATGCGTATTCATACCGGAGAGAAGCCTTATCATGTAAGCCGCCTAGTCAGCCTCCTCTCCTTATCCACTGTGTCTGGCTGCTAAAAAGAGAGTAATCCCTTCACCCCGGTGATCCATATGCCTATCAATAGTTATAATTCCTGAGTAGTAATCCTAGAGAGCTATGAACTGTTGCTGGCAGGGTGGGGGATGAAACCATGCGCTTAAGAAGTGATTCTAAATCATGCCTTTTTTTTTTCATCCTCTAGTGTGAAAAATGTGACCTGCACTTCAGACACAAGAGTCAGCTGAGGCTTCATCTCCGGCAGAAGCACGGTGCCGTCACCAACACCAAGGCTCAGTATCGCAGGTCTCCCAGCACCATGATCACAGGCCTGTTGAACACCTGCTGAGCCGCCTGCAGACTTATCATTTTTGTTTTTTGTTTTTCACCGGCCACCATGCTGTCAAACGTTTGTGTTTTTTCTAAATACAAACAGAAACCTAAATATTATATATATTTGCCCTTTATGTATTTGTAAGTAATGCACATTACTTAATGTAACTCTTTGGTATTTCAAAGACTGTAGAAGTTTATGCTTTCGTCGTGAATGTCTAACAACAGAATGTACATCTTGAATGTGAATTTGAGTAGGTATTTGTCTATTTCGCCAGTTACTCAACAGAATGTGTGCATTGAAGGACAGTCCTCCTTTTCAGTCGTATTGAGGATCACTGTTACACTTTTGCTTCAGATGTTGGTATGAATTTGCCCAGTAATGTGGTCTTATGCAGTGTTATGCGGTTATTTTTCATAAGGCTGTTTCTGTAAATAAGATAATATATATTTTCAGATTGCCATCTGCTGGCAGAGTACAAATATATTTACGTTGAGTACGTTTTTCTTACATGCAGTAAGCTTCACTGACCGTCAGTAACACAAGGGCTTGTTATTTTGCCATGTCATAGTTTGTGGTACATATTGTAATATGTACAGATCGTCATTCATTTAAGAAATGGCTACGTATTGTACATATTTTCTTTTTCCAGTCATTTCTAGGTTCATGTTGGTATTTTGCACATACTCATAATGCTGTAATCCATATATTTTCATACTTGTCATTGAAATATTTCTACTTAAAATGTTCAAACGGTTTGTTAAACCCCATTCCCAGCACTTGTTATATTCTTATTTATATTTTTATTTTGCTGTATTCACTTACATTTGGTGCTGCAATGATCCAGTTTTTTCAGTGGGATCATTCAATTTTGATCTTTTTTTTTTTACCTAACCGTACGTATTATAGCGCACTCATACAAACTAGTATAATTATAGTGCCTTACATTCACACTTTTCTATTGGCTACTTTCCCAGACTAACTATCAGTGCATTTTACTTTTTTTTGACAATACGACAGCCGCAGTAGTTATCAACTGCTTTTGTGATGCATTTCCCATTCGGTACTTGGCCCTGTTGTCATGTGTATGCATGTCAAGGTACTGTTGTTTTGGAAGCTTATAATCTGTTGTGTGTAGCTCTTGAAATGCAGATACACCAGGCCTCAAGCTAAAACACTCAGGAATAATAGTAATATGTAAGCAAATGTCTTTGTAACTGCAGATTCTATATATATATATATGAAATATATATATGAAAACGTGAAAATAAAATGTACATCATGTAACATATTGCAGCACTTGTGTTCATTATTTTTCAAGTCAGATGGTTTCAGCAACGAGTCACCTGAGCCGTAAAAGCATTTTAAAGGATTAGCCTCATAGCATAATTGCCTAAGTTATATTTTGGCCAAATTGTGATACCTGCCTAACTACTTTCCTAACACTGCTGATTGACCTTACGTTATTGCCTATGTCCTCAGCATATCAGAATGCTTGTTACATTCCAAAATCACTATCTGCCAAAGTCATCTCTTTTACTTAGGCATGTTTGGCCCTACACAAAGATGGCTTTTCTGAAAACCTTAAAATATGACTTAGGCAATGATGCTATGAGGCTACAAGTAGATGTGTTAAACATTTTTTCTGACTCTCTAGATTAAAAAAAAAATGGTTTCATTAGCTATAAGTGAAAAATAGCATTAAAAAATGCCCAAATATGTAAATGAAGAACCAATTATTACATTCTAAAATGAATAACTGAGATGTATAAATAGGATGTAGATTTGCAGAAATTATAGAAACGCATATACGACTTTTAATTGAACTAGTTTTGTATTCATTTTTCATTCTTTGTAAATGGATCTTCTTTTAGTGTTCATTTATTCATCCTTAGGGGTGCCCAATCCTGGTCCTCGAGGGCCCCTATCCTGCATGTTTTAGATGTTTCCCTCTTCCAACATACCCGATTCAAATGATCAACTCATCATCAAGCTCTGCAGAAGCCTGATAATGTTTGAATCAGGTGTGTTGGAAGAGGGAAACATCTAAAACATGAAGGATAGTGGCTCTCGAGGACCCGGATTGGGCACCCCTGGCTTAAGACATTTTCGAACACCTGACTGTGATAAACCCTTTCAAAAATCTGTGATGCCAGGCGCCCCCTGCTGGATGATCAGGTTGAAAACCATTAAGAGGCCTGAGGTTCTGTAAATTTTTAAATTGTTGGGTAAAACTTTAGAACTTGATCAAAATCTTTAAAAACAAATGGGCTACAAATTTATACTCGCTGATACACGAGGAAAAACTATTAAATACATACTTTGGAGAAAGCTTATACAGTAATTGAGGTAAAACAAAAGAAAAAAAGTCTGTTTTTACTTTTCAGCTTTATGCTCCTTCATACAAGCAGATACAGTACAGTTTTAAATTTTCATCTCCACATTCTCACTATGACTAGTCCCAGATGTCATAGCTGTGATGAAGCACACTGAGGTTTTTAAATACTCATCTATCACAGACACGTACCCGATGACGTCTACATGGCACAAAAGTTACTGGTCATGCCCCTGTAGTCCCCGTCCATTAAACATGAGACAGATGTTGTATTGGTTTTATTTGGATGCCAGACAGGCAGTTGGCTGTTCAGTCAAGACTAAACTAAATCCTTGTCCTCAGGTCAAACTACTATTTGGTCTGAAGCACGATGGCTGCTTCGCGTGACATGATACTCAGAAGACATAAGTGATAAATACCTTTTTTTTTTTAGAGACTTCCAGTACTGTAAGTGCCTTTGATTTTGACAAACAAGTGCTTCTCTAAGCCAACGATGCATTGATTCCCAACGCGAAGGCTTCCGACTGCGATGAAAAACGGTGACCTGTGAGCTCTTCTGAATAAGAACTAGTTGATTACAAGTAGCTGCTAGGCATCTCTACCTCTCATTCATACCAGTACACATTGTACACACACACGCATGCTCGCAAACAGTGTAGCATTTACAAAAAAAAAACAGACACAGAAATCAAAGGTAACCAAATGTAAAAATTCATATGAATGGACATATAAACTCATAATAGTGTAATTGCAGTTGATAAAAAGAAAAAGGTAAATGAATGTTGCTGGCAGTTGGAGAAGCTCAACCCTCCTTGTCCAGGATGGCTTTCACATCAGCAAACACCTGGAAGAGAACAACAAGTTAGTGCACAGCGACTGTATTTCAGCTACTGCAGATTTGTACAGAATAGAATAGAATGACTTTATTTATCCTAGGTCTGGGAAATTATTTTGTTACAACAGCAAAGACACAAAATAGTACACAGCAAGTTACCAGATAGTAAATTAAAAACCTATAAATCTAAATAGAAAGGGCTAAGTAAACATAGTGTAGTAAATATGGGAGAAGAATGACTTTAGTTTAGAACTATGACACGAATGTTAACAGAATGTGCAGTTGAGTTAGCAGCAGTTTGGCTGAGATTTAAGTATGAATAGCAGCAGTTTGGCAAAAATATTACTAAGAGTGCAGCTACGAGATATAGACTGTTGAGAGGTACCATAATCCAACTATACAAGAATGTGCAAATGTAAACAGAGCAAACAGAAGAGGTAAGACGGTATGGCTCTGGTAAATCTGATTGGTTATGATAATATTTAATATTTATCCATCAACTTCATTGCTGCGATGCTTTGAATGAAATAACCAAGATCAGACGGGTTTCAGTGACTTGAAGGATAATTTCCATTATGGATTACACATTTCAATTACCTAATAAGTGTGAAAATGTCTGGAAAAAAGTAAAAACAGAAAGCCAAAAATACAAATACTTTCCATTTAGAATGGTACAAGACTGAAAAAACATTTAATATCAACATTACTTTAATTTTCTGTTGACTGACTAATTAATTAACCCTTTAAGACCTGAGTCTCAAAATGTCCGCCTGGTCTTTTTTTTCTTATACCCTTACAAAAGGGTCAGAAAATATCCTGTGAGTGCTTTTGCCCATTTTTTCAGAAGACACAAAACTTTTAGTATCTGGCAGTTATTTTACTGCATGTTATCAGATGTTGTGTTTCCACCGACCTGATCTAATTCTAGTTCGGAGCTAGTTCCTAACTAAGAACCGGTTCTTTGTGTTTCCACCGCCGAAGAACCGGCTCCTGGTTCTAAAAACTGGTTCTTAGAAAGAACCAACTCCTTGCTGGACCAGAGCTAAGAACCGAGTGCTTCGCAGCTGGGGGCGGGGCTATCGTGTGCGGCGCTCCGCTGAGCAGAGGGACACAGAAGCTCTGCTGCTCAGCGATCAGCAGTGGAAAAGGACACGTAAGTCATAATATGTGTCCTTTTTCTCCAGGACGTCTCTGGTCTGATCAGATGTATTGGAATGAATCCCGGGACACACGGAAGTTTTGCACACACACACTGTTGCGCTGAAATCCGGTACAATTGTGTCGCGGAAAAGCGGAAGTGCCAGTGGTAGGCAACGTGGACCTCCGCGGACCTTCTGGTGACGTAATAGCGTGGCTCCAACTTGGCTCCTGGCCAGTGGAAACGCAAACCGGTTCTTAGGAAGAACGGAGTTTGAACCAACAAAGCTCCGAACTAGAACTAGAACCAGGTCGGTGGAAACACGGTAAGAGTGTAATGACAGTTTAACATGAAGAAAAACACAAAATGGAATTTGATTTTAGTGTTTTAGTGGGGAAAAAACTATGACATTGAGCATAAATGACAGATTTTACATGTTAAAGTTGAACTTTGAAAAGTATAAAACTATTTACAATAAAATTTGTGAGTCTTTGGCTCTAAATAAGCAGAAACGGGCCATAAAATGGAAACACTATGTACAGGCGTTTATTATCACACAGGGCCTGGGGGGGCACAAATGAAATTATCGTAATGACGCCATATTGGCTGTAAAGCACAATGTCTCAGTTTTCGGAACCACTTGGATTTTTTCTGATAGCGCAAACGGTGACATAATTACGGTATTCCAAAGTGCACTTGCCCAAACATGTCGCCGACGACACACTAGGACTTAAAGGGTTAATAATTTTAGTTTTCATATTTGGCAGTAATATTCATAACAGATTACCACGATATCTATAGAAAATTATTATTATTATATATATATAATATGAGTGCAGGGAAGTGAAGAGAGACTGTAACTATAACTGTACTGTATGTTGTTCATATTATTTATGATATTAGCAAATGTGTATTATTGCCGTATCAATATTTCATTTGTTAAATATCATGGTTATCATCGGTATGTTGCAATTTAAGTTAAATATTATTATGATTATTATGATTTTTGCAAAATATACACGACTATGAGTCCAAGTGAAAACTGTAGTGTCTGCCTTTGTTTCACTTTCAGAAAAGAAAATGTAGATTTTTGATTTCCACCTAATATTTTATGTACTATATAAATAATAAGCTACAAATACAAAAAGTTTTATTAGGTTGTCTTCATTTATAAAGTCATCAGTTTTGTCACAGTTGCAACATAATAAAACTTTAGAAATATAAATGCATGTGTCATTTATTTCATAGACTGTATATAAAAGATGGACGTTGCCTCTTAGTCTAAACAGTGAAGCCAATGGGGAAGTGCCTTGAACCTGCATTCTTTCTAACAGCCAGCAGGGGGAGACTGCGTGGGTTGCAAAATGTCTGATTGTATAAAAGTCTACTAGACAAACATCCAACTTCTTACTTGATTTATTATGAGTTTATGGTCCCAATCA
>OMNN01027760.1:12006-26816 GCA_900302755.1 Chromis chromis
GCGGAACCAGCAAGTGGTTCGACCGGCTGGACGCACTCCTGGGTCACCGGCCGGCGTTTCATCCTCATACGTTCTCATACGTCATTGGCTTAATTTGCATGATCTCCCCGGTACTTCAGACCGCAGTCGAAACACGGACGACATGGGCAACAGGAACTTTTTAGTTCCTCAAAAAAAAGCCCAGGAACTATTTAGTTCCTAGTTCCTGCGGTCGAAAAGGGGCTTTAGTCTAAAAAGTGAAGCCAATGGGGAAGTGCCTTGAACCTGCATTCTTTCTAACAGCCAGCAGGGGGAGACTGCGTGGATTGCAAAATGTCTGATTGTATAAAAGTCTACTAGACAAACATCCAACTTCTTACTTGATTTATTATGAGTTTATGGTCCCAATCACTACTTTCAAGTCTCCTTCAATACAGCATGATCATTTTGTAAACTATGGACAATAAGACAATAAAGCAAATACCAATCTCAATGTTTCAAGATGGTTCTCCACAAACCAGTGGGTGATGTCATGGTGGCTACTTCCATCTTTTATGTACAGTTTTCATTCTGATATTTCTACCAGACTGACTGACTTTTAGCTAGATTGTTGTTTTACATACATGACATAGTAAAACTATTTCTTTTTCTGGGAGTAGTAGTTTACTTCCAATGCTAATGACATCAAAAATCCAATTTCCAGATTCAACAATCTTTTAATTCCAGGCTTTCTGAGTGCCCTTATCATCTGTTGGGTACTTCATTCTTCGTTCTATTCACTCTTACACTATAAACTAAAAACAAGTTTAAAGTTGTGGTCTAATAGTATTTATTTGGTTAGGAAGGAAGCCCAGAAGTATCCAAGTGGCAGCCATGATAAGAGTTGGTTGAGTTCTCTATATGCTAAGGAAAGGTGCTTCATTGCTTCCTTTCTTATCTTCTTCTGCATAGGATGCACTGAATCATCTTTTTCTAAAAGCCATGCAATCTCTTGCAGCAGCAACACTCAAAGCGACGCACCATCAACAGCAGACCTACTTCAACACCATCAGCCGTTGTATAATTACATAGTTTAGTGTAAAAGCAGTCGGATCCTCTGAGCACTGCAGAGTTATTTTCCTATGTTCTCATAAATTCTCCATCACATCTTTAGTGTTTGGGAAAACACATTTTTTCACGATTTGACCACAATTTTAGACTGTGGATATTGGTTTAAAAAAAAACGTCATTCTCTCACTGAGGACTTGTTTGCCTTAATTGACAGGTTTCTCAGGCTATCACGCTCAGCTGTGGTAAATATCACCTCCTCTCAGGCTTCATCCCTTCCTTCAAAAATCTGTGTGACATTCACGGGCACCATCGACGCCATTTACTCACCTCATCCACACAACGAGAAGCGTCTACAGTGCGCACCTTGCCGTGTTTCTCATACTGCTCTATGATTGGTCGTGTGGACTGCAGGTAGGTTTGGATTCTGCATTGAAGGAATATATGGCTGGTTATTGGGGTCAGATGACACAGGGGACTTAAAGGAGACACAAATTAGGTCAAAAACACACATGCAGGTATCCACCAGTCAGTTAAATGGGTCAGAGAAATCTATAGTCATCAGACATGCTTGTTGTACTTTGTTACAAACAGAAGGAAATAAGTACATGAAATCAATTGCAAACAGCAGCAGCGCATTTTTTGGAAAGCATTAAAGCACACCGTATATTCTAAAATCTGGACTTGAATAAAGTCTAACACTGTGTCTGTGGTGGAGGACTGCACCTTTTCTCCAGGCTTTCTCTGTTGTCATCTGTGCGTCCACTGCTCTTCCCTCTTTCTAGACATCTGTTGATGCAAACCTGTGGACAAAAGAGCTCATTTCCTCAGTGGAAAACATCACCCAGGACATCAGCTTAGCACAATATGTCACTAAAAACAGCGGACGGGGTTTTGGCTCTCTAGTTTCCATGATGTACCTCGTCGCCGCAGTCAAAGAAAAGCACAAATTTGACATCTGCTTTGCCGTCCATGACACTGTTCCACCCTTGAAGGTTGTCCTCATTGCGGGGGAAACCGTCTATGAGGAAGCGGAACTTCTCTTCATCTTTCTGCATCGTCTCTTCCATAGCCTGACAAAACACAAAGCAGAACAAAAATTATATATTGTACTTAGATAAAGAAATCATTCAAGGTTGTTATGGGTTTGCATGGAATAATCTATATCATGGTGCTGACAAACTGAAGTAAGAAAACCGTACAGTTTCACAATGCAGCTGCAAATACTTTGAACATACACAGATCTTCAAGTGTTACAATGATCTATGTAAGTCTAAGTGCTACCTATAAACTCTATAATTTGAATAACAAAATGTTTTTTTTTCTTTAATTTTGACTATTTTTTATTCATTGTTTGTCAATTACAGGTCGCCATAGCCCAGTGGTTCTCAACTGGTGGGTCGGGACCCAAAAGTGGGTCGCAAAGCCATTTGTAGAGGGTCGCAAAAGCATGCCCCCCTCACAAAAGTAGTGGTATAAAGTCTTTTATTTTAAAGGACGTGTTTCTTATGACACAGTTTGCTTTCAATAGCAGGATATTTAGTGGTGGTGACACCAGTAGTTGCCTCTAGATTTGGCTCTGCCAGCTTATTGGAGAAATGTATGCTAAAACATGCCAAAAATATACCAAAATGTGCTCAGAATCTGTCAAAATGGGCCAAAATATGCCCAAAACTTGGCCAAAGTGGCAAAATATACCAAAATGAGCAATAAATAAGCCGAAATTTTCCCAAGCTGTATCAAAATTCGTCAAGACTACACCCAAATAAACCTTAATTTGTTAAGAGGAACAGGAAACTGGCTGGACCAGTTGAGAACCACTGCCATAGCATTTATTATTTCTGAAGAACAGTACAAAATTCAAAACATTTTATTCTAAATTATATTAAACAGGAAGAAACATTAAGTTTTCATATTCAGATGGCCAAGAGAAGCCATTTTTTTGTATTTACTTAATAAATGCCTTCAAAATTGATTTGATTACTGCTGAATAATATCCTGTAAATTGACAAACCAGCGTGGCTTTTCCAGCTCTAAACAAGACATGTTACTGGCTTTGTCAAGTATTTGTGAAGCAGTTAAAATTCAGAATTAAAATTACATTTTCACTAAACTTTTATTCAAACAGAACTTGTAAACTAAACGTCATAATTGGTTGCAAAGTAATTCTCGAGAACTGTGAATCTTGAACAGTTAAGTCAGAGTCCTGAATTAAATGTCTGACCAGTCACAGACACATCAGGATTTTCCTGTTGCCAGACAAACACAAACCAGATTTACAGGCTTCATTTGTTTCATACCGTCCTCAGTAAGTTGATGGTGATCTCAACTGGGACAATTCTGCCCTCTTTGATGTAGTTGTCGATGAGCTGTCCGCACTCTGAGCCCTCCCTGGCTCGCTCCGCCCTGAGTAAATCTCCAGCTGACAAATGGGTGTAGTTGTAGCTCTGAGAAGAATATAAAAACACACATTTTTAATTAAAACTTCATCTCATAATGAAAAACAGCATCTCAAAGGAAAGCACATCAAAACCACTCATCAAGAGGCAACTTCTTTACACTTAGGAGGAGAAGCCTTTACTGACAGACTAAATCCTTCTCACTCACAGGCCTGGAAAAAATCAGTCCTTGTACACTGAATGAAAGGAGTCTCTATGCCAAGCTGCCATTCAGGCCCAACCACTGCACTCGAAGCATGGAGGCCAACACCCAGCAACATCGGCGAACACAAGCAGTTATAAAGTCTCTCTCTTGAAGGTCTCTCTAGCAAACACACACATCAAAGACTCCACATTGAGCCCCAGTAGAGCTGCAGCTTCTCAAGTTTTCATGAGTTTGACTTTAAGACAAACATCTGAGCGGCATCCTTCAGTAGCGTTCTGGCTTTTCAGACTTTCTGCAAGGCTTATAAATATAACTTGGGTCCAGTGAACAAATAAATTAGCCTCAGAGAAAGCTGACTCAATAGACATTACTTCGGATCAGTCATGCTCTCCAGACCCACACAGGTTATAGGCACACCTTGTTTAATGTGTTATTACTAATGACAACATGGGAGATGAGTAACTGCAGACAATCAATAGCCACGTGACCAGAAGTGCAATGTGGAGCAACTGAACTAAAACACAGCGGGTTACTACTTGTTTATTGCTGCTTGATGGCAAAAGAAAACTCACAATGCCCTTATTTTTCATGACTAATCTAGGAGAAGTCTGTTTTATACCTAATTTACTCTGATTTAAGGGTTCTTGGAGTTTTTTCTTTAAGTTTACTCTCAAGACACAAAGTTTGTTGACATGCAGGCTACATATATGCACAGCAATATAAGCGAGGACCAGGAGGAGAAACACGAAAAAAGAAATGCAACACCAGTCATACAAAAATATCTCAGTACAGGAAAGATGACGTTGACCAACAACAGGTACTGTCTTGTAGTTGTTGCCACCATGATCAATTTAACCAGAATCAACAAAATCACTCATGTTTTAGCCTCTTTACACTGGCCCCTGGTATGTTTTAAGATGGATTTTAAGATTTTACTGATTACTTTTAGGCCCTTCATTGCCTCTCTACTAGCTATATATCTGATCTTTTAGTATTGTGTCCAGAAGTGCGCACTTTGAGATCCTAAGGCTGATTTCTTTTTTGATATTCCAGGGGTAGGGCTGAAAACTAAAGGGGACAGAGTGTTTGCAGTCGTGGCATTAAGGCTCTGGAATGAAAACTGGTCAGCTGAATAGGTGAGCTCTTCTTAAAACAAACTTTTATGAAGAGCCTTTCCTGATTTCGTTTTTGTCCGTCTTATAAATTCTAAGAATTTTATGACTTGTTGAGATCATTTTACTGTGGGGCACTTTGTAACTTGGAATTTGAAAAGTGCTATTATTATTATTCAAGTCATACATCGCAGAAAAACTAATTATTGCAATGTCAGTTTCCCCCCCCAATATTTTTGTTTTACACTCTGGGTTTAGGAGCTATATATACATTCAAATATGTGACTTTTAATTAGGTAACCCCTGTAGGGTGCGATCAGTTCCTCAACTAACAAATGTCAACATGTGTTCAAAGTCGACGATGGGTTTGCCAAGTGCACGCCAGACTTACACTGACCATTACATAACCACGCAGACATAGATAAGTCTACGATAAGGTTACAACGTGGAGGAAATGTCAATAGGATGTCTCCTGTTTGCTCTGTTTGCACTGTGTGAAGGTAATAGACAGATTCGACATAATCGACGCAGCCAACGCTGAAAATACGTCGATATATTTAATCGATGCATTTAAAAAAAAACTTAAATTCATTAGAACAAATGTTTTTCTTCAGGAGTTGCTGTGTCATGACACCAGATGTTTTTGGCTCCTGCCCCTTCTCGGTCCAACTTGGTTCAGTGAAATGTTTTCAAGGACAGAAGGCTTTGAAAAAATGGGAGTACTTCAAATTAAGTGTTTTGTACACTGTGCGCAGTTTCAGTGGCATAGCAGCATAGCAAAATGTAAAAACACCTGAAGAGAAATAGAGGTGCTATTTTGCAAGGAGGCTTTTTTTTTTTTTTTTTTTTACAATGTTTGATTCTCTCCTGCTCATATTCCCAATAAAGATGATCTAATTTACATGATGTTCTGTTTCTGTTGTAAAACAGCAGAACAAGTATGAAATAGTGGATAAAACGTGATTCATTAGGACTATATGTCAACCAGCAGTCACCTTTAGGCTGCCGCTCTGCACTGCTAAAATCCAGATTCTATAATTACGCCATCATCTGATAAACTCACCATATACAAAGGGTTAAAGAGCTGGTGTGTAGTGAATTCTGCAATATTTATTAGTAGAATTTGAAACGATTAATAAAGTCTGAGAACAGTCACACAATCAGGGGTGAAGGAGTTACTTTAGCTGGTCAGGGCTTCTAAAATATCCACTTGTGTATTCCTGTTGCACTTTGTTCCACATACAGATTTATGACTTTGTTCAGGGTTTAGTAGAAGTTGCACTACTGTGACCTCTTTATTAGTATTTTTAACACAATGGAATTTAAACTTTTGTCTACATTTCCTACTGTGCTGCATTACACAATGACATGAAGTTTGCCAAAACAGGCACAAACATTAAATGGTCCTTTTGCTTTTTGGGAGGAAATTATTGAATCCATCATTCTGTCCAATAGTCGATTAATCAATAGAAAAATATTTTAATAGCAGCCTTAAACCAGGCTTTAATTTAACCCATTCATTCAGTGGTTTGGCAGCACTAAATAAAACCGAAGGCTAAAATACACTGTCTTCTTTACTGCTTTGACTTAGATGTCAGAAATGAAATATTCAGGGGGTCCTGGAGATTTAAACTGTCACTCTGCAGCTGCTGTACATGTTTTAAATTAGCATATAAACCGAGTGGCTAACTAGCTAGCTGGCAGCTAACACCCAGCTTCATTTTTAGAGGACAACCGGAACTCAGTGAAATGTAGACATTACCTCACGGAAAAGATGCTCCTAAAAGCCACAACCGTTCAGAAACCCACTAAACACTATTTTCACCACGACATGCTCCATTTTAAACATAAAAAAATAGCACTTTTCTTTGTCCTTTTCCTCGCTATCTCTCCTACCTCCACGATTTTAGAGCACTGGGTCCCTTTGCCGGCGCCAGGCCCGCCCAGCACGAACACAACCTGCGGCTTCATCATCAGCGACACCCGGTAGAGGAAGGACGGCAACCTCTGCAACCCGAACAAACGGCCAAGCATAAACCACCAGCGAACGGATGCGAACCGGCGGGGTGTGAGTGTGAAATAACAACCGAGCCGCCCGGTGAATGCGTGTCAGTGTCGGTCGGTGAGCTCAGACGACACCACTTCCGGGATCCAGCTCGGCGACCAATGGGAGTGCCGCCTCGGCCCGTGACGCAGCCACGTCGCCCCGCCCCCTGCACTTGTTATTTTTTTCAATGCAGAGGTCGGGTGACGCCCCTCCTCCTCTGCCTCTACAGCATCAGCATCTCCAAACCGAACAGGGCGACCCGCCGCTGGAGGAGGATGCTCTCCGGTCCGTTGATGCTCAGCAGCCCGAGGAGACACACCGAAGAGGCGGCCGGCCGACATGGTATAGAGTCGCTGCTTTCCTGCACGTTTATACTGCCTCGCTGCCTCCATTCATGATGCACCATTCATGCATCCCCAAGAATGGAAGCACGCTGGGAGGGAAACATTAAAATAGCGCGTTACAGCCCCGTTGGCTCGCTTTTATAAGCCTCTCTTTATTTTTGACGGAGCTTCTTTTCATGTAGGTCAAAGTGATGAAGACCCCGATTTTGCGTTTTGAGGGCGCCGCGCGGATGTAGGGCTGATCCAGGGAAAAGCCGAGCAAACAAAAGGCACCGAGCCCCCCTCCTCTGACGCACCTGGCTGCCCTGTCGCCACTTGACATGACAGCGCAGAGCCGGGAGCAGAGCAGCAGGATCAAGGGGCACCGACGTGCAGCCGGACGTGCGGACTCGACTCGGAGCGGAGGAGCCTGCGGACGCTCGGCGGAGAAGCAGCAGCAGCAGCCCAGGGGAGGCCGGATTGCAGTTTCTGGGGACGAGCGCCAAGGGCAGTGCGGCAGTCAGCAGGCAGACCGGGGGGAGGAGGCTGCGGAGAACTGTGATACTTCCCCCCAAGTCAACACTGCGAGCTCACCTCCACATCATCCTCAGCATATGATGGTGGATGCTCTGATGTTTGATCAATGGTGACTGTGTTACTCCATCATCATTGTTCTCTCCTGTTTCTTTTCTTCTTCCCATCACTGATGAATTGAAAGATTAAGATCTGCTCTTCAGGCAAGGGTGGAACCCTGAGGGGGGACTGATGTGCATACTGGCCAGGTATCATCTGCTCCCTTCTTCTCTGGTTTTGCTCATCCTGCTTGCTGCCTGCACTATGGGCTGTATTCAGAGCATCGCATGCAAGCCCCGCATCAGACGGGAGAACATTGTGGTGTATGAGGTGTCCGCCTCTATTGACCAGTGTCCCACCATCATTGAGGAGAACTCACCGATTGTGCTGCGTTACAAGACGCCTTACTTCAGGGCCTCAGCAGGAGTGGTGATGCCGCCAGTGCCCCGCAATGAAACCTGGGTGGTGGGATGGATCCAAGCTTGTACCCAGATGGAGTTCTACAACACCTATGGAGATATTGGCATGTAAGTGTGTAGAAGAGACCTCCAGACTATTGCTCTGTCTGTTTGTGTGTGTCTTATCCTCTCTGTCCTCCTCCAGGTCCAGCTGGGAGCTTCCAGAGCTGAGAGAGGGTCGGGTCAAGGCCATCAGCGACTCGGACGGCGTCAGCTACCCCTGGTATGGCAACACCACAGAGACGGTCACCCTGACCGGACCCACGTCCAAACCATCCCGTCTGACGGTCAGCATGAACGACAACTTCTATCCCAGCGTGACCTGGGCGGTTCCCATCAGCAACAGCAACACACCCATGCTGACCCACATCACCAGGGACCAGAGTTTCATCACCTGGCTTGTGGCCATGAACTCCGTCACCAAGGTATATGACCAAAAACACAGAGAGCACCAAGGAATCCGTGTTAATCTGCACCAGTTTCCTTTAAACTGATCACAGATATGTTTTGGCCGGTTGGAAATGAAAAACACCGGCTGTTTAGAAACTACTCTTGCATTTCCACACAGACTGGCTGTGATGTAATCAGCCCCTCTTGCACTTCTACTGGTGTAAAGTTACAAAGTAGCTCATCATTGCCTTCAGTTCTCCTGAATACAGCCCCTGCAGTGGGCATCCAAAGTCAGTCCAGCAAAAACTGAGCATCAAAGTGGCTGCAGTATTTGTATACAGTCTTGTAGGACAATCTAGAGAAGCTATTGAGGCTTGTCTTCAGCGCTGATTGAGAACAGGAGTCGAGCATACCTGTATTAGGATCAGGAAACTTGCATTCAAATTCTCTATCTCATTCAAATGTTCTCCTGCGTCAGCTAAGATTAAAAGATCCTTAATCACATCATTTATTACTGTGCGCATTAACCACACATCCACTTGCAGCAGGACATAATGCACAATCAAATGAGACTCCAGCAAGATGCTTAAAATAGACCGTACCATTCACAAACACAGTATCGACCATGTTAACATCAGGTTTCTCCTCCTGCAGGAGCGTATCGTGTTGCAGACGGTGCGGTGGCGGATGCGGGTGGACATCGCCGTGGATCCGGACATGCCTCTGGGCTCTCGGGCCTCGTTGGTGGGTCGACCCTACCAGGAGCAGCCGCACATCCTCAACTACCAGGAGCCCATCCCTCCCAACGCACTGGGGAGGCCCAACGCCAATGACGCCCAAGTGCTCATGTGGAGGCCAAGGAGAGGGGCGCCACTTGTGGTCATACCGCCAAAATAAAAGGGTCTGACAGCTGCACAGACAAAAGTATAGTTTTCCTGGATGTATCTGGATAGGACCCTGTGGCTCCTGAAAGAGTCGAGTGGACTATTACAAGAAGCCAGAGTGGATTTTACAACTTGGATCTCTGTTCGTCTACAACAAACAAGGACCTGGAGCTGCATCAAGGCTTGTTTGAAAAAGTTTTTGGACCTCCACAAAGAGTTCTGCCTGCCTTTTAAGCAAAGAAGGAACACTGTTTTTAGTCGTACCGCTGAGGTATTAGACCACAACAAGAACTGCATCCTGCATCCTTATGTAGACCTTATTGCATGAGCGTGAGAGGGGAAAAAACTGTCCGTGAAGAAGTTTAAGAATAGCATTTGTTTTGTATAACTTGATACCTGAAGACATTTTGATTGAAAAGTCAGCCAAAAAACAAAAACCATGAGTTTAACCTCGTCAGTGCCAACAAAGGCCTTCAGCACACTCGGTACCAGATTTAAAGGATGTATTCAGATAATTTAAAAGAGATAAAGTATTATATGAATCTTTTTAGGTTAAGATTAATCAGATTGTATTAAGAGCACCCACTTGCCATAAAAGTCTGGAAGATAAAAGAAACATCTACTGGAGTTTTCACTGGAGTTTTTTGCTGATAACACCGAACTTATGCACCAACATATTGTCAGCCTCTTTAGCACAGCTGAAATTGTATTCAGACGGGTGACAAACCATCGGGCAGATGAGCTGGAACTGTTACTACGTTAAATAAATAATGTCAGCCATGCTTTCAATAAGTGCAGTGTAAATGACTTGGAGTAGCGCCATACAACAAATTTAAAACAAGAAGGCCGATCAGAGTCGGGGCTCATATATATTACAGCTGGAATGGGGCCGAAGTGTTCTCGGAGTGAGGGTGAATTTGACGGGGCGCTAATCAGGTCATGTTGCACTTCAAAGTTACATAAATCTTCCAACAATCAGGGAACCTAAATCTACTCTCAACGGTTTATTTGGTGTGGAACAGAACCAGCCGCAGTGTCTCGTTATTTTTGCGGCACATAAACACGGCTAAGGATCTTCTGGTGTCACGGTCTGTCCGGTGGCTCATCCTGGGATCAGTCCAAGTCCTGGCCTGCCACTCCACAACACGAGTCACATGACTCATCCTCCATCTGTGCCTCTCTCCAGGTTCACGCCTCACCTTCCCATATGCCTGCTCTTTTTTCCTCCCCTGTCTGTCCACCTCATTACTGCGAATCCACAGATCTTCTCAGAAATCCACAACTATGCAAATATTAGCCGTGCACAATATATCAGCCAGCAACAGGGTGGGAAAAAAAATAGGCAAGATTTATGTGCTTTTATTTGTGAAGGTCATTGTTGAATCTATATATATATATATATATATACAGCTCTGGAAAAAATGAAGAGACCAAGACCAAGACCAAGACGCATGAAAGCTGTGATTGAAAATCAGGGTTATTCCACCAAATATTGATTTCTGAACACTTGTTAGGTTAAAACATTAGTATTGTGTTGTTTAAAAATGAATACGAACTTGTTTTCTTTGCATTATTTGAGGTCTGAAAACAATGCATATTTTGAACTTTTGTCATTTTCTGCAAATAAATGCTCTAAATGACCATATTTTTATTTGGAAATTGGGAGAAATGTTTTCAGTAGTTTATAGAATGAAACAAAAATGTTCATTTTACTCTAACACATTCCTATAAATGGTAAAATCAGAGAAACGGATCATTTTGCAGTGGTCTCTTAATTTTTTCCAGAGCTGTATATATATAAATGTCTCTTACTACCATTTAAATACACCCAGAGGTTAAATTAGGTCGTATTGATTCGGTGTGTCTACAGTTGTCACAGCAGCTCATTCAGCCATCTGTTGCTATAGAGACTGGTTTGGTTTTTCCTGAGTGCACTGCAACTGGAAGTGAAAAAAAAAACACACAGTTCAAAATATTCATGGGTGTGCCTCGCTGCTGTGTGTGTGTGTGCATCAGTGTGCTCACAATCACACACACTTTGATGTAAGAACAGATCAAGGCAGAGCTGGTTGTTTCAGCATAAAAGATACTTTAATTTATTCATTTGTTCTCACATAGAGAGCTTTTGTTTTTGCATTTAAATAACCGTATATTGAGTGCTTTTGATATAAATACTCAGACTGTAAGCAGCAAGGTCAAAGCAGTCACATCCCTTTTATATGAGACCTCATCTGATATTAAAAAAAAGGACATTCAGCATCTTTGGACAGAGGTAACCCCTCCTCTTTGCAGCAAGTTCGCTCTTCGTTCCACCACTAGATGGAAGCTCTGTCGAGGATTGTCCTCTTTTACACTCAGGCACTATGAGAACCATTAATAATACCCCTTTGTTTTGAAAATACGCCCCCATACATCCCCCATTATCCCATATCATATACATACACATACACTGAACTATAAAGCTTCAGTTTTTAAATATCTATGGTTTTTCCATAATCTCCTGCTGGTCCCTTTAAATTGCACATCCAGTATGTTTTGTTTTACTGCATCAGTGTGTGTTGACATGGCCACTTAGCTCCACTGTATCCTTCTTAGAAAAACCTTACCAAGCAAATTTATTTCACAATATTCATCCCCATCTTTGTGCAAAGCAGTATTTTTTTTTCTCAGAAGTGAATGGGCACATTAGCTGCCTGACAGTAACAGGTTATATCTGTGTTTCCCACATCTGTAACATCCACGCGCCACGTTCGGCATCACAGTTCATAGAGTCCTGCTCTGTCCAGACTGGATGGCTGCTGTGTCTCCTGTCAGGTTTCACACCTCACAGAGGTCTACACTTTGACGGCGCTGCTGCTGGCAGGTTTTCGCTCGTAGCCGTACAGAAACGTGGCCGCAATTACCAGCAATGCTCCTAAGAAAAATAACCTGAGGGGGAGAGAGCAGAAAGAAAAGGAGATGAAATAAAGAGGCATTAAAATGAACTGAATATATAATCCAATGTGCACTTAGTTCAGTTCTGCAGCTGTGTTAGCAGCTTTGTGGGGTAAAGGGTTAGTGGTGCTTTGAGCTAAATGCTAAATTTCATGATGTTTAGCAGGTAAAATGTTTATTATATTTGCCATCTAAGTTTACATTTGCTGATTAGAACTAAACACAAAGCTCAGCTGAGGCTGACGTCATTCATGTTGCTGCTGTTTGATCAGAAACCAAAGCACTGGATAAACTAGAAGTGTGACCTAAATGGTGGTATTAGAAGAAAATCAAAACAAAACGTCACGACAGACCATTCAACAGTTGTCAATGTGTTTCAATCAAAGCCACTAAAGTCAAGGTGGTGCTGGATGAATGAAATCAAGAGATCTCCAGATTTATTAGGATTTTTACTGGGACTGTCACTACATGATTATCATGGCCAAAAGACAAACTTCTGATGATTTTATCATGATATCTATACAAAAGCTAGAAAAAAATAATCCTATCAGTCAAGTTCATTTTCCTTACTGTGTGTTTTGTTTAATTAATTCTGTTCAAAATACAAGTGTAGACAGGTGGAGAGAGTCTGTAACCATAACTGTACTGTCTGTTTTTCCTATGTTGGAGTTTCAATCAGATAGAATATCGTATGTCATGACACTCCTAATTCATCCTCTGGGCACTACAGATGTCGTTCATCTTCATAATCAATCCAACTAGTTGTGATATTTTTCAGCTTGAAGTAATGCTGCAACAAGGCTAAACAAAAAAAGAAACTGATGGATGCAAGGTTTTCTACTGATAAAGTCTTTGCAAATGAGAACAAAGCCTTAAGAGAGTGTGCATGTGTTTACCCGGTGGGGTTAAAGTCCTTCAACAGAAAATAGGAGATCAGTGAGGACACGATGATTGACATCGAGGCGGCAAATCCTTTAAGGATGTTGTCTGCGTATTTGATGACAACTGCAACGACCAGTCCGCCCAGAGCCTGCAAGACAGAAAACACAGTTTGAAAATATTCAACAAAACATGAAGCCACACCTGAACAAGAACATGCATGTAACTAGATACTGGAAATGTTTTCTTGTTTTCTGCACAACCTGACAAACAGGACAACAAAGCTGCCTTACAGACTTGACTCAGGGTGAAAATGCCAAGGTTCAGTCCTTTCTACCCACTTCTGTGTGTAGTCGGGTCACATTTTAGATGTTTATGAGTTAACAGCTCCACCAGATAGTGACTTCTTCCCTCTAAACTTCTCACATAGTTTTATTTCAATTCATGTACAAATGATTAAATATCTTGGCAAAAATCAAAGGTCAGAGAAGGTCAAAACTTAAAAATGGATTTGTGTATCAGAACTTTGTTTTTTTCTTTCCTCTCACACTAACCCTCAGATCCATCTTCTGTCCCTGTATATAAAACTGGATATAAAGTAGTTCAAACTTCCAGCAGCTACAACAGTAACATGCTGCCGACACACTGATTCACTATTAATAATCTAATATAAAATATAATGTATCAATCCGAGGGACCAAACCAGTACTTAATATTTCAGCCACATTTTGCTGCCAATACTGCTAATTGTACTTCATTTCCATGCAGGACATTTACTTGTAATTAAGTATTTTTACTTTGCTGTCTTTGCTGTAAAGCAGTCGTAAAAATTTTTTTTTTTTAAAGCGTGAGGATTAAGTAAAACCCAGTGACCATACCTGTAAGACAACAACGGTGCAGGTGATGGTGCTGTAGCCCTGAAACATCCCCGACTGTCTCACGCTGTGGCCGTCGTACACCATCATTCCTATGAAACCAAACACCAAGCTGAACAAACCTGAAAGAGTTAAGAGAGCAAGAGTCAGCGATGTGGTTTCTCTTGAACCAAATAATTCAGAAATAATACACTGATGATTTAACTGTTCTCGGTGAAGGAAGGAAGGAAAGAAAATTATTAAAGCCGACAAAAATAAACCTGATATTGTGTTTCACTACAACTCACAGCCCCTAGAGGTCACACACACACACAGAGAGACACACACATACAAGAGAAAATGTAACACTTTCATCAGGTTTGACAGAAATCCAGCCAACTCCCACAGTCATAAACCCGCATTTAACTGTTCCTCTCTCCCTGCTAACAATCAGTTGTTCAGAGTCTGTCATCACACCATTGTAACACACACAAACATGCCAAGAAATGCACAAGCTTGACTTCCGGTTGGGTGAGCATGTGAACGCTGCGTAGTCTCTGTTCCTCGTAGCTCTATCTACATTATACTCTTAAAAACTTTTACTTTTTGACACCCCTGCGACTGAAACTGAAGAATAAACATCATTATTCACTGAAGGCTAAAACAAAATGTCGAAATCCTCCAAACCGCAAAAGAAAACCGAAGCAGAAGCCTCTGCCTCATGCG
>OMNN01027761.1:0-11270 GCA_900302755.1 Chromis chromis
GGACAGATGAGGGATGAATGGATGGATGGATGGATGGATGGATGGATGATGGGTGGATTGATGGATGGGTGGATGGATGGATGGTGGATGGGTGGGTGGATGGGTGGGTGGGTGGATGGATGGATGGATGGATGGATGGATGGATGGATGATGGATGGATGGATGGATGGATGGATGGACGGATGGACAGATGGACAGATGGATTGATGAATGAATAGATGGATGGACGGACGGACGGACGGACGGACGGACGGACGGACGGACGGACGGACGGACGGATGGATGGGTGATGGACAGATGGACAGATGGATTGATGGATGGATGGATGGATGGATGGATGGATGATGGATGGATGGATGGATGATGGATGGACAGATGGACAGATGGATTGATGAATGAATAGATGGACGGACGGACGGACGGACGGACGGACGGACGGACGGATGGATGATGGATGGACGGATGGACAGATGGATGGATGGATGGACGGATGGACGTATTTTTTAAATGTGTTATGGCATTAGCATTGTCCATTGCTGAGTGTCAAACAGTGTAAGGTTAAAGTGCAGCCTGAGGTTTGGCGCTTTAACTCTTGTTGTCCTTCGTCGTGCATCAGATGGGTGAACCCAGCGCCGTGTTCCTGCTGAGCTGCTCTCCAGACACCATGTCCAACCGCCTGCAGTGTCGCAGCAGATCCCCCTCCGGCCTCCGCGACAGAGACGACGTCCTGCACCGGAGGGCCGAGAGCTTCTGCAGCGACAGCCAGGCGGTGGCGGCTCACTACCAACGCAAGAGGCTCCTGCACACGGTAAAAAAACAGAAGAAGAAGAAGACATTCAGTGCCAGGGAGAGACGGGTTCACTTCAATTCCCCGCTGAGGCTTAACTTCTCTCAGAGGAACAGTTCATCCCTCAAATGACCATTTAAATCCACTTAGAGGTCCTTCAAGCTCGTTGCACTCTTCTTTAATTACGGTAACGGGGCCACTGCCTGCCAGAACATTTCCCTCCACACAAAAAAATCACCTCATTATCGCTCATATTTTGGTTTAAAGTGGCAGATCTTTGCCTCCTCAGTGCATGAGCACGTTAATTAGTATAATATAGGACTTAATGATGGACTGCAGGACAAACCGTACAACTGTATGAATATCATGCAAAAGACATACAAAGCTACGTAATCTGATATAAGTGAAATAAAACACTGCAGCATACAGTGTCCTCTGCAAGTAACAGAGTCAGATGTATGTTTTATATCTGTTTCAGTATTTGATTTTAAGATCAAAACAACAAGACAGACTTTCAGGCCGACTTAACCTTCGATTTCACGTTATTTATACGCAACTAGCATATATCTGTGTATGTATCTTTAACAGTAGAGCTGCAATGATTCATCATCAATCGATTAGTTGTCAACTATTACATTAATCAGCAACTATTTTGAGCAACAAAAAAGTCTAAATTCTCTGATTTTAGCTTCTTTGTATTGAATATTTTGTGTTTTCTTTCCTCCTCGATGACAGTAAACTAAATATTTTGAACTACTTTGAGTTTTGCAAAACATTATAAAGAAAAAATAGTCTAAATTCTCTCATTTCAGCTTCTTATATCTAAATATTTTGTGGTTTATCTCCTCCTCTGACAGTAAATAGAATATTTTTGAACTATTTTGAGTTTTGCAAAACATTTTTAAGAAGAAAATTGTCTAAATTCTCTGATTCCAGCTTCTTCAACTTTTATATTTTTTTGGTTTCTTTCTTCCTCTATGACAGTAAACTGAATATCTTTGGGTTGTAGACAAAGAAAGGACATTTTACAACATTATCTTGAGTTTTGAGAAACACAAATCCATTTTTTCCCATTTTATTGACCAAACAACTTATAGATTATTTGAAGAAAATAATCAACAGATAATGAAAACAGTCGTCAGTTGCAGCTCGAGTTAACTGTAGATTGAAATTTTGCACTTTTGGAGAGGAAATGTTTTTACAAATGAAGCTGCAAACAGACCCCAAAAGACAGATTTTTACTGACTGATCCTGTATAAAAGCATCTGTATTTGTTTCTCCACCCAGGCAGGAGCAGATGTGTCTGTTTGTTCACTGCTGCTTGAATCTCATGAAGCTTAGTGTGGAGGTGGATCACAGCCAGAACAAGAAGCCATTAAACTCTGGTGCTGATCCAGATCACTTTCTTTGAAGGAACGGCATTGGTGAAGGGCAGCGCTCTGAGTTCACATCTAGTTATCCATTAAGTAATGCGGTTTTTGCCAATCTTATTATAAAATATAAAAAGCTGATTTGCCTTCTTTGCAAAGATTTTAACACAAAATGAGTTTTTACCCTCAGAACCTAAAAAATTTAATTAGATGTGATTATTTTCTAGTTTATTTCCTCCTCTGTGACAGTAAACTGAATAGTTTTGGATTGTACACATAAATAAGGACTTCATCTCAGGCTATCGAAACATTGATCCACATTTCTCACCATTTTCTGATATTTATAAACCAAACAACTTATAGATTAATTAGGCTTTACAAAAAGCAGATAACGAATCATATGATCTTCAACTTTCCAACAGTCCTTAAAGTACTCGTCTGTGATGCCAATCAGTGAGAAAAGGAATCAAATCTAAGCTTTAAATTGCAATATTTCATCAAAACCACTTCATTCTACATGTCTCATTTTAAAAATCTGCAGCTATTAATCTACAGCCCTGCAAAGGAAAACAAAACTGTAGCTGCAGGCAATTTAAAGCTCCGGCAGCCTGATCACAGAGAAACATTTATCTTTGTGTTATTATGGTTCCACTGTAGCGCAACACAGGAAGAGCTTCTGTCCAGAGAAACTGAAAAAACAAGTGTTATGGCCTCGAGGCAGGTCAGGGGAAACAAAGGCAAAATTAAAAACAGGAGAGAAAAAAATAGAAAAACACTCACATTTATTCAGCTGTTTAAAAGATTTAGTGTGTTGAGGGGACAGAACAAAGCCGACGTGGTGAAATTAAAGATTAATGTCCACCTTCTGAAAATAAAACTACAAAGCAGCTTTAGATGAAGCATCACAGTTAAACCAACCGTAGATGTGTGGAAGTCATTTCCTGCCTTCTGGGGACCTTTAATGCACCAATCTGTGTCTTTTCTGCATCAATTTAAGGCAGAAAAGTTAGAAAAAGTACAGGTGACAATTCAAAATATGACGCAGCACGGCTCTCAGGCATTCTGTGTCGGTTTCAAGTATTTGTTCTCCTGTAGATCCATTTTTCAAATTAAAAGTCCTTTGCTTCTGCTTCTTGAGTGCAAATTTTGAGTATCCCATCATCCACTGCCTCCAAAATCTACACCTACAGTATGTGGATTAATTAACTCCTCAGGGTCCCATTAAACACCTTTATTCTCTTTAAATGAATGTCTCAGAGCATTATTAACCAACGAGAAGCTGGACAAACCCACACTGGTGAGAGCAAAATGGAAATAAAAGATGACAAATAACATCCTGTGTCTTTTTCTAAACACTTTTCAAACGGACAACCGTGGCGTTATAAGAATCTCTCTGCTCTTATGCCAGGTGGATATTCTTGACATGAGTCTGCTGCCCTGGACGGTGCATCACTATTATCTCCTTTCTCTTTTCAACTGCATCCTAAAGGAGATAAGAAAGAAGGCCCTGAAGCACCTTCAGTCTTCAGCATTTAGAGAATTTAGAGCTTTTATCGTGGCTGCCTCTCAGACATTTCTGGGTCATTTCACTCAGTTTGTAAATTCCTTAGTAAAAAAAGACTACATGAGTGCAACCCTGGTTTCATAGAAATCAGTTCAGTTGTATTTATATATTTACAACATCTCAGGGCGCTTCACACAGTAAGGTCAAGACATGACAATGTTTTATTATGAAGATATTTCCTCTCACATCATCACATTTTTAGAGGAATTTCTCTTGTCCATGTCCAATGGTTCAGAGCATTTTTGACCACATAAGAGGGACCAACACAATATTAGGCAGGTGGTCATAATGTTATGTCTGATTGGTGCAAATCGGAGATGGTCGAGGAGAAGAACCCTGATGTGAAAAGTCAAAAATGCAAAAAACAGACTTCCATATTAGCTTCAAATGATACTTTTGGACTGTAGATTTTGTCCCTTATTGTAGCAAGAAATCCATCAGTGTCCAGCATGAACAGGAAAAGGAAGAAAAAGATTAAAATGAGCATCTAACCGACCCTCTCCTTTAAGCAGCCACACATTTTCAGATAAGGGTCTTAATTCCTCGTATTTCTGGAGCTGCTGAGAGATGTTTCCTCTCAGGAGAGTTATGTTAAAAAGACCAACTCACTGATCCACTGACATGAGGGCAAGTAGAGAATCACAGACTTTAAAAACGAGCCTGTTTGAACGTCTAAATGCCACGTCTGGTGTTTGTGGACTTAAATGCCACGACGGGTCTGTAGGTCACTGATGATGTTGTTTCTCGTCTGCAGATCGACGCCGAGCGGTCGCCTGACGAAGTGTTCGCCCAGATCTGCCAGTCGATGGAGTCTCCATCCACCATCTGAGATCCACCCCTCTGCCGTGAAGCCTCCTTTTTTCTGCCACCCCCCACCCCCCCTGAGGAGACACATAAACCTGCACCAAGACACTCGCTCATTGAACTCCAGTGGTTTGCATGTTCTCACCTGCAATCAGTGATAACCTCTCTGTGCTTTCTGACACTGACAAAGCGCCTGGTTGTCACATTCTGCTTTACCTTCCTCGCATCTCCTTTTCCTTTCTTTCTTTCTTTCTTTCTTCCTCACATCCACCTCAATATATGCTGCCAACTGCCCGACCGAGGCAGATAACTGTACTGAGAGAACAGCCTCCCCTGCTGTGACTGAGAGCATGCCGAATGTGAAATCTCTGAGCGGAGGTTTGGTTTTTTTTCTTCTTCTTCTTCTCCCAAATGTCAGTGTTGTGTTCATGCTCTCACGCACAGCACCGAGCTTTGTATCGTAACAAGCATGCCAGATTTACAGTTCTAAGCTTAAACTGCCTTTTGTGCATTCAATAAGAAGCAGAAACGAATTAAAAAAAGAGTATTAAGATTACCGCGTTTGGATGGTTTGTTTTCTTTTCTCTCTGAGCTCATCGTGCAGGTGCTTGTTTTTGGTATTTAACATACAATAAAGCCAGTGCATTTGCTAAAACGGAGGATTTCTCAGTGTGGTGCTTTTTTCGGGGGGTTTGGAGCTGATCTGACGGCTCCATCTGCTGGAGAGAAGGCCGCAACAGAAGCCTGTTTAAAAATGCACAAAAAGATCATCAGTGTCCTTTAACTCAGTGGTTCTCAACTGATGGGTCGGGACCCAAAAGTGGGTCGCAAAGACATTTTTAGAGGGTCGCAGAAGCATGACCCCCCAAAAAAACTAGTGGTATAAATGATTTTATTTTAAAGGACGTGTTTCTTATGACTCAGTTTGCTTTCAATAGCAGGATATTTAGTGGTGGTGACACCAGCAGTTGCCCACTATTAACCTCTAGATGTGGCTCTACCAGCTTATTGGAGAAATTTATGCTAAAACATGCAAAAAATAAACCAAAATGTGCTCAGAATCTGTCAAAATGGGACAAAATATGCCCAAAACTTGGCAAAAGTGTCCAAATATACCAAAATGAGCAAAAAATAAGCCAAAATTTCCCCAAGCTGTATCAAAATTCGTTGAGACTACACCCAGATAACCCTTAATTTGTTAACAGGAACAGCAAATTTCTAAAATTTGGGTCGCGACCGTTATCAATAGAGACATAGTGGGTCCTGAGGCCGAACCACTGCTTTAAGTGAAGCTCAGGAAGCCCACGTTTGGTCTCAAGGGCAAGAAGAAATACAAAATCCACCACTGGAGCAGTTTTTTTTCCAGCTTGTACAGTTTCTAAATTGCTTTTTCTTCCACACAAAAAGAATCTTTATCACTAAATATCAGTTTCAGCAGCTAGAAGAGGTGATAGATTAGCTGTCATTCAAAGAGCTTACAAGCAAACCAGCCTGACATTATTCCGGGGAAAGATGTTTCCAGTGCAGAAAACAGTTTCTACAAAATACTTGTACATCACATTCTGGAGAAAAGCCTTAACAAGATGTTTGCTTCTTTAAATAGATTTAATTTACAACTGTAAAAACATATTTTGTAATGAGTCTTTTCTTTTCTTCTTGCAAGACTCCAATTATTTAGCATCATTTTCAATCAACTAGTTGTCAACTATTAAACTATCTTGACAATCAATTAATCAGTTTGAGTATTTTAAGAAAGAAAAGGTTTGTATTCTCTGATTCCAGCTTCTTCTATTTGGATATTTTCTGGTTTCTTTCCTCCTCTGTGACAGTAAACTGAATATTTTTTGGTCTGTGGACAAAATATTTGTCATCCTGGGCTCGAGAGAAACAATGAAGGACATTTTTTAAACCTTTTTCAGAGCAAACAACTAATTAATTGATCAACTTCCCATACATTTACTTTGCGGCGGTAAAAACACAATAATGGTCTAACCTTTATTGATCTCCTTGGGGAAATTCTACTCTGCATTTGACCCATTCTATTCAAAGTTAACCTTAACTATACATACTAGGAGCAGTGGGCTGCCACGGTGCAGCACCCGGGGAGCATTCAGGGGTTAAGGGCCTTGCTCAAGGGCCCACAGTGGTGGTGACTGGGGTCGCTTTCACTTTCCCACCTCAACCTCTTGCCAGTCTGGGGACTCGAACCGGCTACCCACAAGTTACAAGTTCGCTTCACAAACCACTAGGCCACCACTGCCCAAACATAGGAAGAACGGAGGACAAAGTGGACAAACAATAAAATCATAGGACAAACACAAGACACACATGGAACAAACAGTGGAAAAAAACACTGGACAGACATGGGACAAACACGAGCGAACAGGTTGGTTTCACTCTGACCTGCACTGAGCTCCGGCTCTCAGCCTGCAGTCGGGGGTGCAGCATCGGTCTGAGTTGATGTGCAGCAGTCCCGGGTCGCACTCCTCCCCCTGCTCCACCCGAGAGTTCCCACACACATTGATGTTTCTCTCTTTGAAGCAGGACGGAGCCTTCGACCTCAGACGCTTCACTATGGAGCGCTTACTGCAGTTGGAGAACAGCTGGACACAGAGGAGAGGACTTATTCATCGGGCTGTTTGACACACTGTGTTTGGAAAACACACAAATACTATGAACAAATGGTTACTATTTTGTTAATGATAAGTAAGAAAGCACTTATTTTTGGTTTTGGAGAGGTTCGTGTTTTTAAAAGACCTGAACAAGATGAAACAGGTTTTAGGTAAACCAGTATAGGATCACATTAATTTCACTTAGTTCTTAAGGTACTTTGGTCACTGATGCTGGGTTCAACAAGTGTTATTCTCCACACGGACCCACTGGACCCTCATTATACAAGTTACCCACAAGTCAACCTTCCTAATAATTAGAATGGCTTATTTTGTGATCAGCTACCACCACAAATAAAATCTAATTCTATGGGAAACACTTGAACAGAAGATTGGCAACATGAATGTCCAGCTGATAAATTTGCAGAAATGATCTGATACATCATGTCAACATGGAGCAGAATCTCAGTAGAAGGTTCCCAGCGTGTCAGGGAGTCTTTTGCTCCAACCTGGGTTCCATCACCAGGTTTCTCAGCAGCCTAAATAAACCGAACACATTGGGTTAACAGTACAAAGTTGGTTTTAACTGATGGAAACAGATTGGAGGCAAAAAACATACCGTAGTTAATTAAAGTAATTACTGAAGTACCTCACTGTTAAATTTGATTCAAAGTTAGTTCTTAGGGTCAATATGTACAGATGTGAGTCCACATTAACTGAGCGAAGTCTACAGTCTGTTAGGTTAACTTTTTGTTTGTTTGTCTTGCTGGTTCCTCTCGAGTATTTATCCTTTTTATGGTTTATTGGTGGGGTTTCTAAGTTGACTTTACTACATTTTTGTTAGGTTTAAATATATTTCTTGCTGGCATGATGCTTTTTCTTTAATATTTTCCTTAATCCTTGTTACAACATGTGCTGCACTCATGGTTAACTGCTGAGTGAAGCTGAAACCCGAGGTGGAGTGACACTCTTACCAGCCGGGCCGTTTCCTTTAGAAGGGTGGCTTTGTGGGTAAACTGTGTGTGATGTTGATTCATTGTTGTGGTAAGAGAGCAACTCTAGTGGGTAAATTAAGTAGCACATAACCGTAGCCAACTGCAGAGTTGGTCTGGAAAATGGCAATGCAGTCATTTGATTTTAAATGACACATCATTTAAAGACGATTTTCTTTGAAAATGTGGCCGTGAAGCTTGATTTAAACAGAAATACATGTGTGCTGCCTGGCTCATTATTTTGACAAACCCTTACAGTAGTGCAACATTGTATGTCATCAAGAAAAAAAGAGCAAACTGTCAAATCTGATTAGAGTGGCAAAACTTTGATTTGGGTAACTATATGAAAGTTTGTGTAAATGTCTGATGTTTGCTTTGTGAAGGTTAGTTCTTAGTGTCTAGTGTGTGTAAAGTAATCCATTTTGCACATGTTTCAGGATGGTGGCATGTTGGTATCTGACTCAGATTTATGTTTGCTAATGTTAAGGTGAGAAAATAGGAGCGGCACCTTGTTGTTGACGTGGTCTCCGCTTACAGCAATGGGGTACATGACGTATTTCCCCCCCTGGTCCTCTCGTGGGGCGCAGTACGGGATGTTGTCCGGATCGTGCTCTGCTCCAAAGTTATGGCCAAGCTCGTGAGTCGTCACCAGGTCTGCTTCCTGTGGAGACAACGGCAAACTGCGCTTACTATTTCTGAGCAGAACAGAGGGCGCTCACTTCCAGAGAAACACACTCAACAACGATTCATAACGTGGTTGGGTCATTGGTTGATCAGATAGATTCTCATGTGGCGTTATAAAAACCAGCACACCTTAGTGAGGATGGTTTTCCCGTAGTTCTTGGTACTGGTGAGGCCTGTGTTGAGGTAGATCGCTCCGTGTTCGTTTGTAGATGAAGCACAAGCTGGAGATCAAAAACACCAGGTGTGATTTATTGACATGAGGAGAACGACTATTTAGAGTGCTGCAATGATTATAGAACTATAGGGTGAAGCAGCAGGATTCACCTTTGGAGCAGAGGCCTCCGGGGATGTCAGGTTTGGATGGGGCGACGTAGGCCAGACCCAGAGTGCCTTCATCAAAGTCCTGATAGGTGAAGAGGTGAGCCAGGCAGACGTTGGAGGCTTTCTCTGCGATGTCCACACTGAACTGCTGCAAGAAGAACAACCAGCAGAGATCTCAGAGCAGATGCCACTTTCATTACTGTCAATAGCCTGTCAACAAACTCTATGTGCAGAACCAAAGCAGCACTGAATATACTGTACATTTCAGACTTTTCACATCATAAGCTATTTTTTCATGTGAAAAGCTCATTTTTGAAATTCCAAGTGCTTCTTTTCAGATTAAAAGCACTTTTTCCACATCAAAAGTGCCTTGTGACTCTTTAAAAGCTCTTTTTACTTTTAAAAGGTATTTTACTCTTATAGCTCCTTTTCACTTAAAAACCTTTCTTTGTAATCAGAAGCTCTTTTTTACAGCTTTTGCCCCTTGTTTTCATTCTTTGAAAGTTCCTCTTCACATCGAAAACTCTTTTTTCCACAAACGGCTTTTTTTTTTTACATCCAAAGCTCATTTTACACTTTGAAAGCAGTTTTTTCCACAGCAAAAGGTTTTTTACTCTTTTCATATCAAAAGCCTTTGTTTACATTGAATTCTTTTTTTTTCTCTTTTTTGTTGGAAAATCCTCTGTTCTCATAGTTTATTTGGACTCAGTCCCACATATCACCCATATACAGTATATTGCTGTCAGAAACACTCACTAGAATAACATTTACACCAGCTAATAACTGCACATCTGTACCTGGATTCTGACATCTGATCCCTGGGTAGACCAGCATTTACACCTATTTTTAAAATATGTTATTACAATTGTGCCCACACTTTGATTCAAAAACTGAAAACATACACTTGATGTTTTAAAAGATTTACATCTTCAGTATGAACCAGTGGGCTTGGACCTGAGAGCCACAGACAAAGTTAAGATGTCAAAAAGTAAAAAGAAACAAAGTAAAACATTGTTGTTTCGGGTGTAAGCATGGGAAGAGTTGACGAACAACACCAGCGTTACCATGTTAGCTTGTTAGCTTCATGTCTGTCAGGTCTTACCTCCAGCAGCTTCTTGACATCCCAGACGTCTCTGCCCTTCACTGGACTTCCTCTCATGTTGAAGTGACTTTTTCCTGGAGCGACAGGAGTTGGACTCTTCTCTATGATGATCTGACAGCAGACACAAAGCAGCACATTTACATCATAGTTTACACCAACACTACACACAGTTAGCTTGTTTTGATAGTTAACACTAACATTAACTTTGCTCCAACCATCTGCAATAGGGCTAAACGATCAATCGATTTCAAATTGAAATCACGATTTGAAACAATGCAATAAGCAAATTGTAAAAGGCAGCAATTTAGATATATAGTACCTCTGACACATGGTTTTGACTGGTGTGTTGATGGTTTTAAAAAACAGACACACCAAGTTAAAGCAGTTCAACATTAGGGTTTACAGTCAGGGCTGGGACCGACATCAGCTCATTTAAACCAGTGTAGCTTTAACAGATGGAGTTTTAGCTCCCGCTGATCGACATCACACTCCTCACCTGCTGGATCTGAACACCGTAACCGCTGAACTCATCGTCCCACGACGTGTTTCTGTAGATGTCGTCCACGCGATCAATCAGTTCGATCTGAAAACACAGTGGAGACGGTTAACGTCACTGGGTGGAGGTGTGGGTGGTTAAACTAAAGCTGTATGGACTACAATCTAACCAGGTAGTTGAGGGTGGTGCTCTCCTCCTCTCGGCCCATGTGTTTGAAGAAGCGATGGTCGGCCACCAGCAGCAGAGGACAGGTGTTCTTCTTGTGGTCGTGGACCTGACGTTTCCCCCTGAACACAGACTCTGAGCAGAAAAAGACGAAGCACGAGAAAAACAATGTCAAGACATAAAATAAACTTTAAGGGCCGGTTTCACAGACAAGGCTTAGATTAAGCCAGGATCAGTCCTTTAGTCATACTAGTTAAACTGGGATGTTTAAGTAGGTTTTGTGAACGGCTTAAATTTGGTTTAATTATGTTAGGATTTATTATTTTGTCAGTTTAGTTTCATCCAGAACAGCCTAAATCTTAGACTATTTTAAGAT
>OMNN01027763.1:0-17491 GCA_900302755.1 Chromis chromis
CTTAGTAAGTGAGATATGTTGTAAACCAGCAGTAGTAAACCAGGATAAACACATTGTGGCAGCAGATATCTGTCCAAAAAAAATAAATAAAAATTGCAAGATTAAAACTATGACTCTTAACTTTTATGCTCATCATTTTATATTTTTAATGCATGTTTTTGACTTGGCATTAATATTTTACTTAACCATGTCTAGCTTCAGGTCTGTACATGACGCTGGTGTTGAACCAGTATAACCAGGTGCAGACTGGTTGTTGCAGCTCCTCCGACACGTAGATGAAGATAAACGACTCCTGCTGCACAATATTGACAACAAAATCACATTTGGATGTTTTTGCTGAGGGCAGAGAGCGTGATATGAATTATGATACACCTAGACGCAGCCCAGCCTTCACCATGTCGCGTCACCTTCTTCTTCTTCTCACTGTGAAACCATGAAACTCTGCTCATTTAGTCTCGTACATAATGAAACTGTATTTGTAAGCCTCACACGGAGCTAACGGTTGTTAGGAGCTGCAGAGTGATCAACTCCTGATAATGATTTTTTGCTGCGATGGACTTGAGGCACTTTGGAGAGGAGCTCAACCGTGACTGCTGCTGGCAAATTTACAATCCCAGCAGCCAAAAACGGTTCCTTACCCTAATTGTTTGTACAGCAGCGTACAAACAAGACTTATCCCCGGATAAGGGAGGAAGCAGAGGAAAGGAGAGTCTGATGGGAGGCGGCGCCCGGCTTCGGTAAAAAAAGGAATCGCAAGCGGCAAATGGATGGGAACAAATTGAGTGGGGCTGTTTTTAAATGGGATCAATAGCAGTCAGGTAGTGAGGATGATGAGGCGTGACGAGGGGACAAAGAGGCCGGCTGACGCTGGATAGATCGCCACTGATTGGAATGAAAAGCAGGATCTGTTTATTCTGCAGCAAAGTCTCAAAGATTGTATTTCACAAACTCGGCCTGCGACTCAGAAACTTAATCACGCCATAAAATGCAGAATATCTCATCAACACGACAGACATCATGATTAGGGATGGGAATTGATAAGATTTTTCCGTTTCCGATTCCATTTTCGATTCTGCTTAACGATTCGGTTCTTTATTGATTCTCTTATCGGTTCTCATTTGGAAAAAAGGAGAACAAAGGACGTGCTAACGTTGCTGCTGGGTTGACATTCACTCCAGAACGGATCGAAAACGCGACATGCATTCCAAGTTATTGCATGCTGTGTGTGCAAATGTTTCTGCGCATCTGTATTATTTCCTCCCTTTGATGAAAGATCCACTTTGCAAGTTGCCCTGTTGTCATCCTTTCTCGTGAAATGTAACCAAACTTTCGAGCGTTTGTGTCGCTTGGACGCCATGTTTCCTGCTGGCTGCACTGGTGAATGATGTCGCCACACACGTTGCGTAGCTTGCGTAAGCTATGCAATGTGCGTGGTGACGTCATTCGCGCCCACTGGAATTGATAAGGGAATCGTTTGCAAAATTGGCAAACGATTCCATGGAATTGAAACACTGGGAACCGATTCTCAAAAAGAATTGGTTTTCGATTCCCATCCCTAATCATGATATGCATTGCAATATATACATATATATATTTCTACTATCTAAATAATTTTCTTATTTAATCCGTCACATTATAATAAAAGAAGGATGCATTGTAATCAACTAAATACAAACTAGCATGCTGCTAAACTACCAGATACATGCCTGTATACTTAAGTTGTGACTAAGGGTGGTATGTTGAGGCATTTTGTAATTGTGCCTGTCCCAACAGGGCTCAGATTCCTGCACTTGGAATCAAAGCTACCTTGAAATTTGTTCCTTGTCATTTGTGCCTTTTCTTTAAACATTCCACCATGTCAGCCACTATGGCGAGGCAGCTAATTTGCCCTCCAAGGTTGTTATTCCACCTCTCCTCCTCTGCTTCCCCCCCACACCCCCCTCTCTCTGGCAGTTTTCGGCGGTATCCTCGGTGAGAGCTGGCCCTCATTACTCTCTGCTGAGTATTTTGGCCTTAAGGCTGCAGTCTCTTGTCCTCCATTCCCCAGTCCCGCTCTCCCTGTCATGCTGTGGGCTCCAGCCTTATCTCCTTGGTCCACAAAGCTCCTGTGGATGTGTGCTGCTATCCACTCGCAGCACGTTGTTCCAATCATCTCCTTCCCACGTCAGTGAAGGCAGAACGTTGTGCCAACTTGCCCCCACAAATAGGACAGAAAGACAGTATGTGGTACAAAGCCACTGAGACTTTGACAGGTTACAGCAAACAACAAGAGTTCTATATATAAAGGAACTAGTGTTTTTTTTTACTTGGTTTCAGTAAGTTTGTTTTTTCTCATTGAGATGTTTAATATAAATTGATTATAATTATGAGATAGAAGTATGCTTTAGCAAGACACATCTTGCCTTGCTTTTCTTTTTATGGCGAGACGAGCAGACACATAGAAGCACAGTTGATTGCAATACATGTGGGGAATTGCTGCCGAATGAAGTGAACTATGACACATTCAATTCAAACCCACTGAAAGCACCTGAATGTGATGTCTTTTCAGATAAAGACATGCCTTAGATCTTGACATTGTATACAAATGGATGGAAAACTGAGAGAAAATCAATTTGTTGCTGCATATGAAGACTCATTGTGACTGTGAAAAGCTCCCAACTTCATATTTGTGATAAACAGAGTGTCACAAATTTAATACGGACACATACAGTAAATAGACAAATAAATTCTCTCACAAGTTAATCTGCATTTTGCTAGGTCATTTCCGATTTGGCATTCAGCCCCCTCAATCCAATTTAAAGAGAATGTCTAGTGTCACAGAGAAGAGGAATTTATTCCGAGTTAATAAAAAACAGGCGCTTGGTCAAAATCACCATCGGCAAGTCATTAAAAGTGTGAGAGGAGCCGAGTGTGTGGAAATGGCTGATCGGCTCCTCGGGTGCTACTCACAACAAGAGACCTGGACACGTAGACCGCGGCCCTGATGAATTGAGTCATAAAGGTGATTGGCTGAAATGAAAGTCTGCGCCTCTGAGGCAAAAACACATCAGTTTGATTTGAATACATCACCGTGCCGAAAGGACGACATGCTCAACCTGGAAGAAAATGATACATGGGAATAAACAAGAGATTTGCACAGTGGCACAGCGTGAATTCCAACATCAAACCTGGCTGGGAAGTGAGGCAAACCAAGCCTGTGGGATACATAAGCCTTCATTACCGCGCTGCCACTGGTTGTCAGGTTACGGATGCAAGGCCTCGGGTGCAATGTGTGATTTTGGAGCAGCGGCTGCCTGCTAATTACCAACCTAGGCAACATGCAGCCATTAAAAACGCAACCCAGAGTGTCTGCTGAGCTAATTTGTCTAATTACATCTTTGTAACTTATGAAAAGACCTAACATTACCCTGAAGGCTTGCTTTCGGAGTGGGATCTCTGTAGATGGTAAATGAAAACTTTGCTGTCTTACTACAGCTGCGCAAGTGCCTCGATAGCTGCAAGGCACTGGGAGTATAGGAGAGATTGTGAGGGGGAGGTGGTGGAACCCCTGTTGGGTGATGCTGTTACTATTTCTATATCCCCGAGATTCCTCTCCCATGGGACAGCCACCCACATCCTGCCGACAAGCCTCCTGTTTATTTTTCTCATCATTAATGTGTCATTTTTTTTTTCAGGAATTTTCAGCAAAACCAATATTTGGTGCCAGTTATGAGATGCGTAGGTTCCCAGTTAGTGTAATAGATTATGACTGAGCCGTCACAGCGATGTGGGCCTATGGCAGCTCTGCTAACAAGCATTTGGAATGGGTGCAGGAGGGGGGGGAGCTGGGTGGACCTTTCGTGACATGTGTCAATTTACGGAAATTTGAAAGTCTCACACTAAAAAAAAGATTCTAGTTTCAGTGTTTGTGAAATGTGAATACATTTCCGAGTTGAGTGCTCTGTTTGGGAACAATTTTCCTTGGTCACATCTCCCACATGTTGTCGAGCGAGTCAAATCACTTTGTTTGTTAGGTAATAACTCAGACACTCCATCATATCACCTCAGCTTGAATGACAGCAACGAAATGGAGCACATTAAATCAGAGATGATCAGAGATAAAGAGCATAATTATGGCAGGCTAAGTCAGAAAAAGAACAAACAGGATGATGCCATCTACTGCCTTCCTTCCTTTTTCGTCTTCTCAACAGCAAGAAGGCCTGGTTGACTGTGATAGTATCTCTTTCAGCAGTTCAGTTTCAGCATAGCAGCTCCCAGGAGTCAGGCAGCTGAGTTATTTTGGGGCCAAACCTCCTGCCTACGTGGTGCTGGGCTCATCATTCGGCCCTTGGAGCACATGGTGGACCTTAGTAGGACACAGAGCCAGTGATTCATCATCATGTAGCCAAATGCAGGAAACCACTGACAAAGTGGTACATATGATAGTTTTATACATTAACCATATAAAAAATAAGATGCTTTCTATGTGTATAAACGCGTAGAAATTATTTTTTTTGGGTGTATATTTATGCCTCACAAAAGCTTAAAGGGTTACAGTTGGAGAGGATTATAAAGGATTGCCCTCGTTTCCTATGAACAATTCTGAAAGGCAAAAAGTCATAATCATACTTCAAGAATCTGTGTCTCAAATTTGCAATCAGAAGACAAAGCAATGCCAGTGTGGTTTGTAATCCGTCAGTCTTGACAACCCACTCATTTGTGGAGAGCGTGGTGCACACAGGGCCAGCCAGCGATGTGTCAACTGAAACCTAGACACAACCTCAGAGACCCGATGAAGCCTGCTATCTTGTCTAGTTTTTACTCACCTTGCCTCAACTCTTTCTCACTGCCTCTCTCGCTCTATTTTTTTCTAATCAGGTGAGATTTTATCAGGCCCCCTCTGTCAGTAACCGCTATCGGTTGTGAAATTTCAGAAGGCAAAGCGTGTGGGAACCACAGTATCAGTTATGCTCATCTCGCCCAGCACCTTTACAGAGGCGCGGGCGGTTTCTGAAAAGGCGAGAAAAGCTTCACAAAGAGCATATCTGAGACCGGTTTAACACAAACTGACAGTGGAAATACTTTCATACCCTGTTCAACCTCTTCTCTCTGCTTCCTCCCTGTTCTGTGCTTGTTTACTTTGCATACCAACACCGCCAGACTGTACCGGCTCATTGTGAGATCGATTTACGACATCAAGAAATAACATTTTGGAAGAAGCCTCCATTTGTATGAATCTGCTGAGCAGATATGGAGAAGAGATGCAAGATGTGATAGCATGCTGGCTTAGAAATCCCTATCAATCAGACCATTCTTAGGCATGAATACACACACCTGAAGGACAAAAAGTGGAGCTGAATGACGGCCTCTTCCCCTGGGCCCACATTATGTGTATTACAGTACCATTCACCATTCAAGCATATTCTTCTGCAAGCTAAACCGATGCCCTCCATTCAATATCACGATCAAAGTTAATTCTTTGCACTTACAATTGAGCTGGCTGATTAAATTTCAGGGTTCCAATAAATACAGCAAATCATTAGAGCACCCGTCACTGATGCACACTAACACAAAGTAATCCCCTGGGTGCTACTGAGACACACTCTCTCAGTGAGCAGAAAGGTAATCCATCTGAGAAGTGGGGTTGTGATCAAAAACTCTGAATCTCAGCATGAGCTGGTAAAGTGTGGGTGGTGAAAGGCATGAGTGAAACTTATCCACTTGTTCGACTGCTCTCAGTTTTTCCATACAAATGTAAAAGATTAAAAAAATAAATAAATCTTGTTCTGTGTAGTTGAATTCTCAAAAGACAAACAAATCATGCAGATTGTGACAGATTGCAACAGAACCCACTGCATTGCATTACATCAGTTACTTCCAAGATCACTGACATTACATATAACCTAGCATTATGCGTTAAAGATACAGCAACGCCATATGTTCAGAGTGATATAAACAACGCTCATAATACTTTTCCAATTAATGACTTCATACATAATGATAGAACTCTTTAAGAAGTAACATTTAAACAAGTGGCAATTTTGAAGGCTGCAAAATAAAGTCAACTATAAACCTGTATTTCCCCAAATGTCCACTTGAGGCTGCCTCCAAAAGCGAGTCAATCCCCATAGACAACAATGTTAAACTGCCCAACTTTACAGAAGAAATAAACATGTTTACAGCCTGATACAAACAACTGTGTTGGTCTCTATAGCTAATTTCCCTGTTCATGACAACTGTACAGGGGTAAATGTTTCACACTATTCCCCTTTTAAACTGTATTAAGGCTTAAAATTGACACAGGTGGGTACTGTCAGAAGAGAGTCCATGGCCTACAGATGTTTGCATGGCTTGCCTCAGCTCCACACAGGCTCCAACTCTTTGCCCATTTTTGGATTAGCTGGGTCTATACAGTCTAAACTAGATATACAGTCAAAACCTAATTGCTATTTTCATTAGATTGAATTGTATTATATATTTTTGTAAAGCCTGTAATAGTTCAAATTTGAATTATCTTTTTTTTTTCTTTCTCTGACTTTATTACATATGGACACCATAGAGTTGAGAGAGTGAGAGGAAGAGATGCAACAAAGGTCCCCAGTCGTACTCAACCTGGGGACAGTGTGGTTCATGGCCAGCATCCTAACCACTGAGCCATGTGGGTGCCACATGGGCTGATAACTCTATTGTGAAGGTTGACTGCCTGATTTGAAGCTGTGAAACTAATATTTGGTTTTCTCATTTACCGCCCTTCACAAGGTAAGAAATCATTTTTGATTGGTCTAGGACTTAGACTTCCAAGTACTAATTTCTAGTAGGTGATCAGTTCTTGTCCTCGTGATCCCTAGAGGTGCTCCCATGTCTTTTCTTCCCTCCTTCCAGATGCATTAGCATAGCTAGCAGCGTGAGGGCATCGGTGGCTCCATCAGTAATGTCATGGGCACTTTAACATGATGAAGCACGCTGTGGCCCCGCTGGCATGAATAATTCACATTACCACGCGCCCAGAGAGGGGTGGGGTGGGTGGTGATTGACTTTGCAACAATGAATTGTGGGAACAGATGTGTGATTTTTAAGGCGAACGGGCCTCTGTTTTGGGTGAGCGAGCAATTTTAATTCAATTTGATATTTCTCTTTTAAAGTGAGACAAGACCTTGAGCTAGGCCAGGGAAAATAAATAAGGTGGGATCAGAAGAGGGAGCCATGGTTATGGGGTGGGAGGAGAGAGGGGTGGAGGTCCTCCTCGCCATCCATCACAATGGCACTTCAATGATTGTCAAATAAGTAGCCCTGTCCAAACCCATCTTTTATCATTATGTATGAATGAATCTTTCTGGGGATCACATCATCCAGCACATGGGAGGGCTCCGTCTCATATACATGATAGGGAGACGGTATGGAAATGGGATACATGATAGTAGAATGGCTTGGATGGGGAGACATCACATCACTGGCTGGGATAACAGACCACTATTTGATCTGAGCATTCAGTCTTGAAAATAGAAAAATGTAAAAGCTACTGCTCCTATCACAATGGGCCCAGTCTCTCTTAACTTATTGTAACACATTATTTTTTGTCTACTAATACCTGCTGAATAGCCCCTCAAGTGGCACTGACAAATCTCTCTCTTTGCAAAACATGTTCCATTAAAAGTCTTGGAAATACTTAACATAATATTTTCCATCCTTCCAATGCTTTGAGGTTTAGGCAGTTTAACACATAGTACCTCTAGGCCCTTGGCTCCAAAGCTGACGTGAGAACTTTAATGTAAATAATTCAGCAAAGGTGGGTGAGAACTCTTGGCACAGGATTAAGAAGGCTGTGCTTGCAAAAGCTGCACTCAATCCATTTCCAAATTGTCACGGGGCCTTCTAAGAGGCAAAACAAACCCACCTTAATCTCTGCTAATCATACTTAAGCATGAATGTTTCATGTGGAAATGCCTGGTTACAATTTAGAGGCTTTTTCCTCATTCCTGGGGTTACCCTGCTACAATCCAGAAATCCTTTTGGCCACAACAAAAATGAAATGTGATGCAGAGACATCAGATGCGGTACAGTGCACACAGCATGTAAGTAGGAGGAAGCAGAATCTCACATTGCAGACACCATGTTTGTTGACTACATGAAACACTGCAGATAATGAATTCAGACTGCCAAATTTCTAGATGTGCCAAAAGATAAAGCTGTTATAAACAAGGAAAAAAAAGAAAACAACAACGATAACATCAGTGATTGGTTGTGATTAACATCAGCCTTCTTACTTGTGTCTCAGAAATTCAAATTACAAGCCTGATATAAGCAATGCCAGGGACCAAACTAATATTATTATTATTCGAGACGGAGCATAACCCAACAGTGGAATGATTACATTTGACTTGCAATGATTTTCCCCCCTGCATGACAAAACAACAGCTTGGAAAAACTAATAGACATATTCCCCAAAGTAGCTTTGTTGCTCCTGCCTTGCTTTAAATAAATCTCATCACCGCGGCGAAAAATGCTTTGATTTCATCGGAATCTAGAAAGCGGAGATAAAAGTCCAACCCATCTGTCCCTAAACTTTGCGGGGTGCAGCGTGGCGGAGAGAAGGATTTATAACACGCAGCACGGTAAAGTGCATCTGCATCCGCCACACTGCTCCCACTCACATCATTATCCTCATCGCCTATCACTTCCCCAGCTGAGCCCCCTTTTGGAAACGGGGGCTGACACATCGACAGCGGGTAAACACCTTTAAAAGGATCTGACGCCCCGTAATGGAAGAAAAAACACTTCCGTATTGTTCGGGAGCCCTGGCGCTGTGCTGGGCTTGTGGAGGAGTAAGCCATTGTCTGGTGTCACCTAATTGGATCAAGTTTGTGTGGAGAACAGATGTGTATGGCTGGCTGAGGTAAACACTGGACCAGAAGATGCCAGGGCTGAAATTGCTTTGAAAATCGTTTCTGCCTCCATAGAACGAGTGAGAATAGCAGAGACAAATACAGTATAAAAGAACATTTGTGGCGCAGCCTGAAAAGTAATAAACACTTTCCCTTTGGTGTAGATTCAAAAAGCTCCCTATTTCCTTTTATTCATGGAAGGGCCCAGCCATACGTGTGAGTGTGAGGGAATGCGTGGTGCACCACATCCAGAGCAAGGCTAAGGCAGTTAGCATGGCAGCGCTCGTAGCGCGAGTGATGATCCTTGGCAAAGGACAAATTATACCTTGGAAACCGAGTATTGCTGATCTAATTAAGAGCTGGCAAAAGGTGTCATCAGGGTCTGACAGATTTCAGCCCTGAGTCTTTTCTGCTTGCAGTGAGCTGCCGCAAAAGTGAGAAACATCAGCATGAACAAAGAGAGATGAAGAGAGACAGAGAGACAAGGAAGCACTATTTCCAATCAGGCATCTGCCTCCCCTCCGACACAGCTCGATTTAACCTTGAAGAGTAATGAGATCTGACTTGCTTAAATGTTAGCATTCTTAAATCATCAGGAAGTGCCTCCAAGGAGCCGATAATCACTATGCCAAATTGCTGCGCTCGCTAATTTCATTTCTCCCTAGCATTTGCTTGCAGTTAGTGTCGATTATTCAAGAACAGGCATTTAATGCTGCCAGGTCCCAGGGGTGTTACATTAAAATGTAATAACTTGCAACATAAATGAAAACAAAAACCATTACTTTCTTCCCCCACAACTTTCTTCCCTCCTCCCTTTTCCTCCACCACCTCTCTCCCTTCCTCCCTTTTCAATCTCTCTCCACTCCCTCCCTCCATGGTGGGAGTTCGAATCTAATTCTCAGCCCATCTGGCAGGCGTAATGAAGGCGGGCCGGGCTTGTGGTGCCCTGCTGCCATGGCTCGGCGGAGCAGGAGGTTAGCTGGCAGATTGGGCCAGGATGAGTGGAGGGGAGTCGGGGAACCTGCTGAGTGAGTAAGCCAGCCCAGTTAATCTCCCATGTGCCCCGGTGTGATCGGGGCCAAGGCCAACCACACGCTGAGGGCACAGAGCATGGGGTCTGGAGTGTGGATGGTTGTGGGCAGAAGACTGGAGGGTGAGTGTGGTATTCATTTACATTTTCTGGCATTTAGCTGACTCCTCTATCCGGAGTGACAATGAATAAAATAACCTTCATTCTGAAGACTGACAAAAGACAAACTGGGAGGATAAAATAATCATCAATCAGCAAGAGGCTCACAGTTAATCCAAGACTTCTACAACACAACTCCAACTGGGTCTGTAGCGGACTCAAGAGATGTTTTGTATTGTAAACAAACTCAGCAGCCACAGGAGACATGGAGGAGTAAATAACATTCAAGTGCATGTTAAAAGTGATTATGTGTATATGTCTTATTATTACTCTGATCCACAGCTTCTCCGGTGATACAAGAGATAAAAAAGATATCTTCCTAAAGGTGCAACTTCGTCAAACACGTGTCAGAGAATCCACATAAACAGGTAGATTCAACCACAGCAGGTGCAGCCTCAGAGGAAACAAAAGACAAATAGTGTCTTAGTACCATCTGGCACAGACAGAAGGGCATAAGGATTTACATGTGGTCAAACATGGCAAAATACAACTGTGAAGAAAGGCAGCACAACAGATTTAAAAGCATATTGGATAAACTACTAGATGCAGTTGCATATAATGTTTGTTTTATCACTTAACATAGACCACTTTATAATAACCAGATCTGCAGTGCCATTAAAATATTGTTGTGCATGTTTTGATATATATTCACTGTATCTCTGCTGCAAAAAAATCGTGCTGCGAGCCAAGCATCGGGCCAAGGAGAACAGCAACTGGGAGAGTGCCAGTGCTAGACACTGGAAACCCCATGCAATTATGATTAAGCTCCTTTATCTAAACACAAACTCCTCTCCAATCGCTGCGATCTGCTTGCCGTGTGTGAAAGCACGTAGGGGGGAAGTGGCAAGGCAGCCAAAACCCTGTTGACAGACCTGCAGTTGCAAACACCCGCCTCGTGTGTGTGTGTGCGTGTCAGTGTGTGTGTGTGTGTGTTTACCAATATGCTTTACCAAACCAAGCTGCTATGACCTTAAGAGGCCATTTTTTGTTTGCAATCCAGTCAGCAACCAAATGCGAGTTGAGCACATTACAGGAAGTGTGTACCTACTTGGTGCCGCAACACAGAGGCGCGTCAGCCCAAAATGAAGGCTCTCGGTGTTGGCAAGGCGTGGGAGAGTGAAAGAGAAAGAACAAAAATCTGATAGGCGGACAGAAAAAAAAAAAGAAGAAAAAAAATACCCATCTACAACAACATGGCAGGAAGCTAGGCTGACAAAAACAGCAGGTTTTCTTAAGCTGTGCTCCGGCCTCTGGAGAAACCACAACACTGTCATTAACAGTTACTCTCCTCATAAACACACCGGCATCAGCTGGAGGTATAATTGCCCCTGCTTCTCCTGTAATCTTATACCTTACCTGCTGTTACTGTCAGACACCTTCTCCACTGAGAGAGACGGAGAGACAGCGAGAGAGACAAGGGGGGAGGAGGAGTTGTGGTGCATATGTGTGTGTGTGTGTGTGTGGTGAAGTTGGAGGCAGGGTAGGTGTTGCTTGTGTACTGTCAGATACAAGTTAAGCAAAGTAAAAAAAAAAGAAAAGAAAGGGGGGTGGGGGGTGTAAAGAGAGAAAGGAAAAGGAGAAAACACATGCCAGAAAATCAAATGAGTGTGTGTTGCTCACTGAAATCCCAGGAGCAAGGCTGAGGGGCTCCGATGGAGGGAAATCGTGTTCTTTTCGTTGAGTGATTAGAAGACGAGTGGCAGAACATGACCTACTTAGTATAACTTTTTTGTACAGGTTTCAGAAAATGCTACTCATGTAGGTAGAGTTAGAGAGGCAGGTGGGGGGTTTAACCCTAATGGATTCAGAGAAACATTAAAGATAGCAGTAATAATTGCCAGGGGGTGTTTGTGAATATGGAATAAAGTCTCTTCATCTCATGACCTCTCCAGCTCAAACAAGGGCTCGCAGTCATTCTGTCTGCTCTGGCTTTGCAAACAAAAAGCAAAGATGGATGCATATGATCCTACAGACATGAAAGGTTAAAATGCAAAACAAAATATGAATAAAACATCATCTGACACCCTCTAAAGGCTACAAGAGGAGGTTTTAGTACCTTTAAAATTAGCCGACAAAGTGTGGTAGGAGGTGTGAACGTAGAGAGAGTCTGAAAAGAGAAGAGAGAGAGAAAAAAAGAGAGAAACCTGCTTTCTCAAAATCTGAGACTGAAAATGGCAAAGCATTGTTTCACTTCTCTGCCCTATTACAATCCCGTACTGGAAATCCACCGAGGCCATGAAAAAGGAACACTTTAGCTCTGCTGTAGGAATGGGCCTGCCTCTGGCTCTTCTTAATTTCAGGCTTTGTTTGTGCAGCATTTGGGAGCTCTTGTGGGTTTGCGGGAGACCCGCAGGCCTTTTGTCTCATCAGTAAAGGTGGTTTCTGCTTGGCGCCTGCAGCGAACCTGCGTACGCCTTTTGTTCTAACTCTCCATGCAAGATTTGGCCACAGGTCGCAGATTACAGGCAACACAGCTATCACAGGTACACCGCTGTTTGCTTCCCCTTCAACAACTGTCAGCTCAGGAGAGAGGCAGAATATCAGCCACGCAAAGAGAGGTGTTAGAAAGAAGAAAGAGGGGAGAACAACCAACCGCTTGCAAAAATATGCTCGTTTTTTTCCATGCCTGCCTAAACCAAAACAGCTTCCCTTGATTTTCTTGGGGGTCATTGGCAATGGTGCAGTGCTTTTTTAAATGACACAGACTAATATTACACTTGTGGTGCAAAATTAATAAGCTGCAGCATGATACATCTCCATGATTTATTATGTCCCCTCCAGTGTATAATCATGCTGAATGGGAGAGGGAGAGAGCGTCAGACAGAAGGAGATTGGAAGGGACAGAGCTTGTTCTCAATTGAGACACACAAGACGAGGCCCTTCCTCTGCACAGCTGAATGGACAGGCTTACATAGCTTTGAAAGAGAAGTGTGAAACAGTCAGCCACCTAAATCAGTGGGTGTTGTGTTTAGCAGGAGCACGGCGGTTAAAATACCAAAAAGTTCAATGCGCAGTGTGCCGTGAAATATGACATATGGAACTGCCAAAACAGGAATAGTTGACGTTCTTCCCTCCCCAAAAATGGTCTATTTCTTTTTGAAGCATGAATTCCCTATAAGCACGGTTTATAAGAATATCACACCTCTATGGAAGTCTCATCCCACAATCCACAGGAGGCTTTCTTTCCCTCCTGCCTGCTTCTGGGGGGCTGCCATCGTATTCATTCCCCGTTCCCAGATAGATGTTTGTAATTGGAGCTCTAATTTATGATCGGGCCTTGGTGCAGGATAATGATATGGAGCATTGTAATTTGCTGATGCAAATTGTACGTTATAATGGGGAGCCATAAAAGCCCCAGCAACATCTCGGAGACTTGCCAAACACCCTGAGCGTTCATTACAGCCCTCATTAAAACATCCATGTCGGCACTGGGAGCTCTTACAAATGGAAGGAGCATGTAATTGCTGCTTGATTGTGGTATATGTAACATATGATAAAGTGGAATTACCACTTTATTTGTCTACAGTGTCCGTGAAACTTAATGGGGAGAAAGCCTGCAGTAAACAAATCCTCAGAGCATTGTTTGATTGTTACATTATAGGGCTATTTGTTTAAAGTGGGGCAAATGTGAGTTAGGGGACAGTGCATCCAGGACAAACTAAGAATGATGATAATCAAGGTTGCGCTTAGGGGGATAAAAGTAATGCTTTTACCCATGAGAGCCTGTGTTTCATTTGGACTAACTCGGGTGATAGCGCAGAGCTTCGTCTGGGAATACATTAACTGGATTTAATATAAGAAAAGATCAGTATTGTTCTTTTTTATTACCAGGCACCAAAGTCATCACCATGCATTTGCTTTAAGGATGGTGGAAGCAGACAGAAAAAGGTTAGAATGAACCATTAAAGTCTCCTCCGGTGAAAAAATATTTTGTACTAATGTCAGTTTGGGCCATTGGGGTATAGCTTGTGGTAAATTCCAATCGTTGATCTCAATTCAGTCTTAACAAACGGGGTATGTGGAACGCGGTGAAGCTGAACGTCCCAGCTTTTAAGCAGTCTTAAGAGCAAAGCCAAGTGGCAAAACCAATTAAGAGTTCATTTAGAGCAACTGAACTATGCTGGGGCTGGCTTTTTTTTGAGGCCCGGTCAACACTAATTCACAGTGTCGCCTTTTTATTCAAATGACCTCTCCCAGAGTCCCATTTGTGCTCGGTGCCGTTCTAATGCATCTCCATTAGAACAAAACCTGAGCTGCATTGCTGAAAATGAAGTTTCCCTCCTCAACTCTGAATGATAGCAGGCCTCTATCATCTGAGCTCTGTGTGCTCAGCCACTGGAAAGGGATTTTCAACCGTGCCATTCAGCCGGGGCCCCAGAAGCCTGCAGCCTTTATCTGCAGACCCGTTGATTGATGTGTTGTGGGCCCTGCTGTGGTTAACAGCAATTTTTATCTGTTGCTAGCGGCAACAGCTCAGGTCCCTGGTGCGCAGAGAGCAGCAGGGCCCAGGATCTGAAGCCGGACCGCACACGGGGATAAACAAATAGGTTTTTTAAGGCGGACAGCCCTCATAGAGAGGCCCCTGACAGGCAGCGCCCCACCCCAAGGCCAGGACAATGTCAGGGCCCCAGCCCACTCCTGCTGGGCTCTTGGTTTCTTCCACTAATTTTCACCATGTGCAGAGCCGGTGGTATGGAGACACCTGCACAGCCCACTGAAAAGTAAGCAGAGCCAGAGAGACAAGGAGCGGCAGATGGAGAGATATACAGAGAGTCACAGAGATACTCACAATGGGGCAGTTAAGAGATTTCATTTACTGCAGGCGAAGAAGCCTTCCTGTTGTAACAGAAAAATCTCACGACAAAAATGATTCCAAGTATAAGATATAATTTACACCAATTTCCTTTCAGTTGCTGTGTTTAGAATTTAATCCAGTGAATCTGTGTCGCTTTGTTAAATAAAGCGTGAAGCTTTTAATGGCTTCTATTATAATTAAGTGACATAATCCTTGTATTTGATAAAGATCTCGTGAAAAGCCTCGTCACTCAGACAAGGAAGTGTATTTGTCACAATGTGGAGGTCGCGAATGCCAAATCAATTAAAACAAGGCTATTTAAGAATGCACACATGACTCGGAGACTGCTCTGTAGACTCATTTAGCGTTTAACGTGATTATGACAACCAGAGCAGGGGAAATGAAGAACGGGTGTATCTGAGAGCTCCGAGCACTCTTGCTCAACCCAAACGCTCCGGCTAAGGTTTTACTCTCTGACATCGCACAGATAAACCTTCCCAAAACAGACTAGTCAGATTAAACTGTCACAGACAAAGCTCTATGCTTTTATCGTCCGTGAAAACATGAGCCATAGCTTGGCCTTGGGTGGTTTGAAAAGATGGGGGGTGGGAGACCGAGGCTCAATCACTTCATCTGAAAGGAAAGGGTGGTGTGTTGTCTTTTTCGCTTAGCTAAAACATCTCCTCCTCTATACAATATATCCAGCCCAGGGGTAGCGACAGGATGGGCAGATATGCAGTGAGATTTTTTGACATTTTTCCTGTCTCTTGCAGCACGTATCTCCCAGGCGCAGAGGGGGATGTTGGGTTCTTTATCAAGGAGCCCCTGAGAGGATGATAAATCGCCAGAGCCCAGACCCATCTCCACTGGAACAACAAGCAGGTAGCGGCGCAGGAAACAAGCCACAGATATTGTCTCCCAAACATAGCCGAGGCTATAATGAAGCCTGCACAAAGCAGACAGGAGAGCGCTGGCCTGATAAACAATTCCATATCCAGTCTTCCACAGAGAGCTAGATAGCAAGTCTCAGTCCTGCTGCTGCATATCAGCGCTGGACTCAACGCTCCAGAGATTAGTCCTCACCCCTGAATGGGGGGATGAAGGGTTGGTGAAGGGCAGGTGGTTGAAAGTGGCTGCATGTCTAGCAATGCAACTGGATAAACAAACCGTGCTAGTAACCTGAGATAGTTTGTAGTTATCTACCAAGAGAAATCAGTTTCAAATCAGACATTGAATTACAATTACACTATGTACTGTATGTGTAATTTAATATGTTTCATTCAAATCACGGTTTTATTACAAAGCTATGTTGAATGTTGTCATATCTGTCTTGTGCTACAAATTGCCAAGGCAAGTTCAGTGTTTGCTGTCATGGCAATAAAGTTCACTCAGTGAGATATCAGTTATTCCTTACCACTCATGATGGGATGTGGTTCGTTCAGTTATTGTTACATTACACCAGCTGTCTATACAAATGAACTAAATTGATATTAACATTTTAATTAGATTTCCATTACTGTATGTGCCATATATATATATATATACATAGAAAGTACGAAGAAACACGAACAGAAGGAACTTCAGCGTTCCTGTGTTTAACTGTATTCACCTTAGCGAGAACAAAAGTGAACAGCTAGTATTTTTATTTTTAGCACCCCTGCAAAAGCCTGTCAGGCAAACGTGCAAAAAGAAAAAAAAGGAAGAAAGAGAAAAACACATCTATGCATTTTTCTGCTACTATTCTCCACTAAAACCCCCCAAATGATCTGGCATGAGCAGATTAGTCAACAAACTGGAAGCACAATCAATACTTAAAAATACAGATTCGATTAGAATTAATAAACCAGTTACCAACTTTGGAACTGCAACTGATGAAATGTTAGTTAAAGCGCTTACTCTTTTGTCACCTTTGTCTCAGATCAAAAAGTATAACAAAGAGGAGGGGACATCTGACTATATTCATTGTATGTGACACGTTTGCATGTGCAAATACACTGGTAGATGAATTAAGCCGACAAACAATGTGATCTGCATGCAACAGCCAAAGCATTTTCAAACAGTATAAAGGTATTTATGTCCAAAACACCCTGCAATGGCTGCAGGGGCTTCAATTTCCCTTGTACATAAGGTTGGCACTAAAGCGCAGAAACATCACTGGAGAAACTTTACAGTCTTATGTAAACCGCTCAAATGAGGCCATTCAAGCCTGGCAGGCAATATAGGAAGGGAGACATATGGAAGCATAAACAAGAAGAGGCGGTATCTCCCATAGAATTAAAAAAAAAAACAAGCTGTCAGGAGAGATTCCCCTTTTTAACTCTTAGTGCCTTGTGACAGACAACCAGGCCACTTCCAATAGCTGGATTTTTTTTATTGTTTGTGTAGAGGAAAATAAGTAGATGGTGATCAGCACCTGAGGCCAACCATCAAACAGCTCGTCCGTGCTATTGGTGGCCGGTGGCACTGACTGCGCCTTTGCGTCCGCCTCGTTGACCCTTTACCCCTTACAACCAGCCCTCCACCTACAAACACAGCAACTGTCTTCCTCTTCCACCAGCCATAACACTTTATAAAGCCCCTGGTCTTCTCCTCGCCTTACCCCTCCTCCATACCCACTCAGCCTCTGCCTGGCAGCTCCCTGGAGCC
>OMNN01027765.1:0-17090 GCA_900302755.1 Chromis chromis
GGGTGGAGAATCCTGGTCCTCGAAAGTAAAAATCCAGCATGTTTTAGATGTGTCCCTCTTCCAACACACCTGATTCAAATGATCAGGATCGTTATCAGGCTTCTGCAGAGCTTGATGATGAGATGATCATTTGAATCAGGTGTGTTGGAAGAGGGAAACATCTAAAACATGCAGGATTGTTACTTTCGAGGACCAGGATTCTCCACCCCTGGTTAATATCATGTATGTCACACAAAGCTCACACACACAGACAACAAAATGAAAGCTACGAAGCAATGCACACTTGGTTCAGAGATAAATAGTTTTTATTTAGGTGCCTGTCACAAATGATGGCAGTTCAAACAATTCACAGTGCCTCAGTACCTGGAGACTTCCACAAGCAGCGGTGAAATAAACACATGCTATAAAAATATGAAAGATGAGATTAAAAGTCTAAACCTACTACCAGGGAGCAGCAGGATGGAGTTAATCAAAATGCGTCTACATCAGCAGAGCTTTTCATGCAAAGAAAGGTGCATCAACATAAAACCCTAAAAGCGGGCCCCTCAAATGGCATAAATATTACCTGAAAACATGTATAGTAGCAAACTGAAAGTCAGAGTGTCATTAAATTATGTTTGGAAAGCTAAGCTGTTGGAAAAGGTGCCATCACACAGTCCCAGAGGTGAATGTATACAGATATGGCCTGTATGTCATATTTGGCAGCAGATTCGGTGATAAACTCATGAGAGGTTCGCTCTGAGTCGTTGCCGTTGCAGCGTGTTAAGCCCTCAGCTCTTGCCTCCTCCCGCAGAGGCAGAGCTGCACAATGTCGACTTCCTCAGCTCGATTTTCATTGCCTGCCCCTCGGCCCGCGACTCTAACCTCGTCACCGTGGACACGCCCAGAACCGCCTTGCTGCTGCTCGGTTTCATACCTTTTGATACAGGGATCCGTGTGGCTGCGCTCCGAGCTGACTGCATGTCCGCACTGGGCTGGAAAAATCAACGACAAACCAACATGAGAGATAGAGAAAAGTCTGGATGAGGAACACAAAACGTAGTGCTGACCTGTTGTTTTCACTGTTGAAGGAGGGATGGCAAGGAAAGAACACCCCAGTAAGCATGGTTTAGGTTCCACGATCACTGTACTTAGTGGTGATGGATCATTTGGGGAAAAGGCCCACCTGCTGGCTGCAGACAAAGAAACCCTAAAAAGTCCCAGTGGGAACTGTGTCTGAAGTACTTTTGCCCTTGAGAAATATTTAGTATTCTCTTGTAATAACTTTTGCATTACCTTGAGGTAAAATTGTCATTTACTGTGAGCCACAGAGCTGTATTCCAGTTTAGTTGTATGTATATGCAGTAGAAAGCTGCTGGTTGTGCCCACAGTGACAGTCATAGCTCACTCAGCTGTGGCTGCATCACTGCATTTCCATAACAGAGCAGACATGATGTGATGCATTTATTATGACTCATTTTAAAAGGCAGATACTCAACAGTATCCAGCTGCTGGCTTGTGAGCACAGCTGCATCTGCCTGTCTGTGTCGGGTGAAGCTATAGCTGAACGTGGTTACTGCTCGAACTTCAGATGCTGTGGGTATGTATCACAGTACAGATGGCTACCAATACAGTACAGGAGTTCAAGAATACAGTAGCTTCAGTACAATGCTCAGCAAAACTCACGGCACACACACAATCTCTTACAGTATAATGTAACTTATCAGTTACATTACCCCATTTGTCACAATCGGAATTGTACCAACCAAAAAACAGCGAAGGCTATAAAATCACAGCTGTGTCATCCCAAGTCTGCAGTCATAGTCAGAGAACAGTTAACGTTGGTCAGTCAGCCGCAACAGCAGTCAACCAGAGAGGTGGTGGACCACTTCTTCAAGTTTTCTTTCTAAATGCAGTTCTGCCAACTTGTGCCTGACAGACACCGACACTGACTTTGTATGTAATTGCAACTGGTGGTGGTCTACTACATGATAAATGATGCTGTAGGATAATACAGCTCAGCCTTTCTCTGCAGTTGACAGGACAAACCTTAATGCCAGGTAATGCAAAAGTTATTAGGAGAGAATGCAAAATACTTCAGGAGAATGCAAAACATACTGCAAAGGACAGCAAAAGTACTTCTAGGGGTTCATATGTCTCCAGCAGGGACTAAGAACCTTATGCAGCATTTCCATTGGAGGAACCAAAGTCTTAAGTTCCAGGAAGATGGATTTACCCCTAATAAAATCTAAATTTGGTTGAAAGGTTTATAGATTTCACCGGTTAATGATTTTATTTCCTGTTTTTGCCTTTTTAATTTAGTTTAATTTTATTGGAATTTCTGGAACAGAGCTGGAACTGTTACTGAAAGTAAGTAACACAGGCAGATGTCTTGTTTGCCTTTCGAAAACATTCATGTGATATGAGTCTAACAAATTCAGGAATGATACGTTGAGAAACTGAACCGAATGCAAACATGGATAAAATCCAGGCTAAAATACAATCCTGGAGCTTTCAACTAAAAACTGGGTCATCGGTGTTTCCAAAACTATCTGTTTTATGTGTCCTAAAATGTTGGAGTGCAGTGGATGTAGCAGAAGTGAAAATGAAAATGTATTAATGTGGATGTAGTCTTATTGAGTCAAGTGGATCTTTTGTTTTATGCAGCTCTACAGATGTAAATGTAATTGTGTAACTGATTCATCCATTAGAAGTAAACAAAATTAAATGACGACTTGTGGATTGGAGCAGCTTCACACTGAAGTTATGTTTAAACAACAGTTTGTCCACAAAATCTTTGCTTCTCAACTAAATTCTGCCACATTCAACCTAAATGTGGTGACCTTCAAATCACCAAATCAGTGCTTACTGGGAGTGTTCACAGCAGTGGGTTGGGGTTAACCAGGGTTCACCTTCTTTCATATTAATGGACATTTTTGACACCATACATTTTACGTGCTCAGAAGTCAAATAGCTGCCTACATTTAGTTCAAAGGAGTGAATTTGTCAGTTGGTAAATTTGTGCTCGTCTCTACCAGACTCCCGGAAAGGCCTCTGTGGAGTGGGGTCTAATGCATGGCAAATCATTCCAATGTTAGTTCATACCATGTGTTTAGAAACCTGCTGTTGGATACCTGGAGAGAGTGCTATCTAGGAAGCACACACCACCTGATTTCATTTTGAAACATTTCAGAAGCAGCTGCAATGTAAAAAATTAGATTAGACATTTTTGTAAATGAAGGGCAAAATGTCACGAACGCCTGCAGGAATTCATTCAGAGAGAAAGACAGATGGAGGACATTAGAGTTATAGAAGCTCTCACCACTGACTGCGTCGGCCTGGAGGCTGCTGAGGTGATGGGAGTGATTGTGATGCTGCTTGTCATTTTGCTCTGAGTCGTCTTCCCCACTGAGGCTTGGCGTGGGGAGCGGAGGACTGTTCCTGTTGGTGTCTCCTTGCTCTCTGAGCTCAGGCCAACGGGTCTCAGTGTGAGCAGAGGACTGCTGCAGGCCTCTGAAGGCCTCTTAAACTGTGGACCCAAGTGGATGTGGATCTTGTTGTCCTCTGTTGTAATGATGTTGCTGTTTCCGTTGTATTTCCTGACAGGTGCAGGCTGCTTCTCTGGGGTCATCTTGATTACTGTGCGACCTGAGGTCATTTCGTGAGGCTCAGATGAAGCACATGCTTCAGCCACAGGAGTGGTGCTGACTGTAATGATGGACACCGGCGACTGAAGGCTGCCACAGCTGCTGCCGTTGCTCTTGTCTGGACTCTTTGCCCTGGAGATGGTGGTTATTGTGACAGGAGATTTAGCTCGATCCAGACCTCCCATCCCATTACAAGTCTTGGCCTTTGAGGTCACAGTTGTGGGTTTAGGGACGATTGTGATGCGAGGTTTCTGAAGACCGAGAGTCGGGATGATGGTGGTGCTGGAGAAGAAATCCTCAGCTCGAGGGCTGGTGATCTCCAAGGTGGCAGTGCTGTTCTCGTGATCTGGAGTCACTCGAATGTGTAGAGGCTGACCTGGCTTTGGGGACATGGTCATTTCAGGTGGATGGAGCAAGGATGCCCCGTTGGTCTTCTCAGGAGTGGTCTGAGTGAGCATGATGGCCTCCTTCTTTTTCATCCAGGGTATCCAAGACTTTTTCGGACCGAGTTCTGCAGAAGCTGGAGGGTATCGTTCAAGAACCGCCGGCTTTTTAAGGCCACGTTGTCTGAGGTTGCTCATTAAGTGGTTCTCCTCCAGAACTGATTTCCGGATAAAGCCTGCTGCCGTCTCGTCCTCAGCAGTTTCACTGGCCATCACATCTGTCTGGACTGCTGTGGAGGTAACCGGGACATCCACCATCCTCCTGCCGTTCATACTGGGCCTCAAGGCGCGACTGTAGCGCTTGGTGGCCTCCAGTTCTTTGGTAAGGTTCTCCACTTCTTGACTCATGCTCCTCTTTTTGTCCTCCTCCTCCATGAACCTCTGCTGGAGGACTGAGAAATCGACCTGCAGCTGGGAGAGCTGGTCCTCTTTGTTCATCAGTTCGTGGATTTTCTCCTTCAGGGCCTGGACGTCCGCTCTCAGTTCTCTGGTTTTGGCTTCCTCCAATTTGCAGCGAATTCTCAGCTCGGCCTCCGGACTCATGACTTCACCTTTCTCTATGGCTTTGTTTCTGGCAATCTGACTTTTCATATCTTCCAGCAGCTTAGAAAGGGTGTTTGCTTTATCCTGCTCTGTTCTGAATTTCTTCTCCAGTAGATCATACTCATCCTCAGTTTTCATTAAATCTCCCTCCACCACCTCGAGTTGCTTGAGCCTGCTCTTAAGTCTTTCGATTTCTAGCGTGAGCTCTTTTACTTTGTTGTCTTCATCTGGAGTTCTGTTATTGTCCTTGTTGGCCCACTTTCTCTGCATTTCCCTGTCTGTCTCCTCTAGTCCATCCATTCTTATTTTCATTGAACTTAGCTTGTTATTTAACTCTCTACACTTTTCCTCTTCACTTGCAAGTTTATTTTTCAACTCGTCTTTCTCCTTAGTGAGAGTTGTCACTTGGATTTCCATTTCTGACTTGAATTTCAGAACTTTTTTGCTCTCCTCAATCAGCTTCTCTGTCACGTCTGTAACCTTTCCCTGCTCTGCTTTAAACATCTTACTTAAATCATCGCTCTTCTGTTCTTCTTGCTTCAGTCTCTCTGCCATGTTTTTCCTTTCATCCACCAGTATAACTGTGAAGGACTTCAGCTTCATGAGGTCATCTTTGAGGACCATTTCTGCCTTTTCAAACTTTGACTCGGAGGACTCTAGTTCCTTCAACCGGTTTTTCACTGTATCCAGCTCACCAGCCAAATCCTTCACCACACGTTTCTCTTTTTCCAGGTTTATGTGAAGCTGTGAGCACTCTGTTTTGCTCTTGTTGAATGCCCCCTCTAGTTTCTCCAGTTCAACCATTCTCTTCTGGAGTTTGTCCACCTCCAGCCTCAGCTCCTTGCTGTGGTTCTTCTCATCCTGCAGCCTCTTCTTCAACTCCCTGCACTGAGTCTCTGTTTTGGTGATCTCCTCATCCTTTCCCTCCATCTCCAGGACTCTCTTCCGTAGGTTCTCCAGCTCTGACATGAGAGAGGAATTCCCACACTCCCCTTTGCTGATCTTCTCCCTCAGCTCCTGCAGGTCCTCCTCTGATTTCTGCAGCACTTTGTTGCTCTCCTCCAGCTCTTCAATCTTCTGCGCCAGTCCGGCCATCTTCAGCCTCAGCTGCCGGCTTTGGGTCTCCTGGTTTGCCAGTTTGGCCATCATCTCCTCGTGCTCCTGTGTAAACCTGGCTGCTTTCTGCTCCAGCTCAGCCTCCAGCTTGAGGACCTTCTGGCCGTCCTCCTTGGCGGTGTCGCTTACAGCCGCCAGTCGCTGCTCTTTTTCCTGCAGCTTTTGAGTGAGATCCTGGACCTTCTGGCTCTGCTGGTCAATCTGCTCGATGTGCAGCTGCCGCTCGTCTACCAACATCAGGGCAAAGGACTTGAGCTTAACCAGCTCAGCTCTGACCTTCTCCAGCCGCCTGCTGTGGTCCTTGTCTTTACGAGCCTGGTAGGCCTTCTCCTGCTCCAACAGCCTTTTGAGTCTAGAAAACAGAGACAATGCAAGATGTGAGTCAAAGTTCATATCAAGCATTCTTAACAGATAGTTGCCTCAGTACAGATTACCCCTATCCTGAATCAATTTTACAACAAAATGTTTAGAAATTTGATTATAACCATAAATAACTGGATGAAAAGAAGGAGTGCAAATTACTTTCAAGCACCTGTGTATTATTATTTTGCTTTTCTCATGACACTTTTTGACCAAATTAAAATAACCACCATGTCAGCCACTCTACAGTTTCCTCTATTGTTGTATCAGATCAGGATATATGGCACTCTTTCTTCAAAAAAGCAGCATGGGAGCATTAACCCGGATCCTGGACAGCGAGGCAGCCAAACAGAATAAAAGGCAGCAGCAGCTAAAAAGAGGGGAACAAAGGAATAAAAAGAAGCAGATTAGGACCTGAAATATTGTCCAAAGTTCAGTAAAGGGGAGAATTCCAGCTGCAGGTCAGGAACTAGGAGGTTGTGGTCATTCTTGCTGTGCATTACCAGACAGAATTGATTTGATCTGGGTTTCAGTGGTTTCCATAATGATCAAAAAATTGTTTCAGAGCTTCCAGCTTGTCAAGAATAAAAGTATGGGACAAATTCTGTTAATCTTGTATTTTTCCCCCCACAAATGCTAAAGCAGCTTTCCAAACGTGTACAAAAAGTGCAACAGAGTTGATTTTAACGTTGAAAAGTATTAAATACATGGACTCTTCTGAAACAAACTAGTTCATATGCAGCATTTTTAAAACCATGTCTGAAGGTCTAAAGTGTTTACCTGTTAAGCAGCCACTTGGAAAGGCAGGTTAAATACTGCAAAAGTGACAGAAACTGCATATAAATTAAAAACAGGATTTGTTTATTCCACATTCTCGCTTTCCCACACCTGTTTAATTATCCAACATATTTTGTTGTTGAATCTGAAGTCTATTTTGTGGACATTTTTTGTACCTTTAGAACATTTATCAAGGTGCTCTAGCTCCATTTGCACAGTATGTTCAGACAAAGAAAAGCAAAATTTCACAATTTAGTTTTTTTTTTTTTTGTTGTTAAATTTTATAGCTAGACTGTTAGTCTGTTCTTTCAGTTGCTTCGCTTCTTTCAGGTGCTGTTTGGTTAGATTTGGACAACTAAACTGTTTAGTTAGGTTTATAATCACCAAAAGGTTAAATACAGATTGTGGTTTAGGTTAAAATAAAGCAGCAACCTCCAGGACTGAACCAACATGGAAGTGCAATGAACTGCAGTTCCTTGAATTTCCACTTGAGGCCGGCCCCCTAAAACGAGTCAATCCCTATAGACCCCCATGTTAAAATGTCCAACTTTAAAGCAGAAATAAACATGTTTACAGCTTGGTACAAAAACGGTTTTGGTCTCGATAGCTAATTTACCCGTTAATGATAACTGTATGATGGGTGAATTTTTATGTAAGTCAACCACTTAAATTGTAATATGCTTAATTACAGTTGTGGCTTCTTTGAGTGATGAGTGAGTGCTGTCACAGGACAGTTCACTGAGTTTATGCTTGTGTGACAGCTCAGATTCAGAACTCACCACAAACGTTTGTTCTCTGCCTCACCTTTGAAAGTTAAAAATTTAGATTCATGGAGTGCAAATTATCCTCTCATGCTGAAACATTTGCAACTCGTGTGTGTTTGCCTGAATTTGCATCATCCCTGGAAATTTACATCTAATTGTTCCCACTCATGTTTTCCATTGAATTTGTTTGCAGTCATACCACCACTTAAAGTCACAGTGCATTCTGTGTGAACTCACCTTTAGAACACTGATGTTAATAGAAGAAGAATAAAACTAACTCTGATACCCTGACACACAACTTCACTGAGAATCTTCATAGACATGATTATTTTTATACTTTCACTTATTTAAACTTGCACCAAACTACTGGATAAAGTAACAATAAGAGGCACAAAGCTCTGAGGACGCAACTTGCTCTTTGTAGATGTTTAACCAATCTCTGCGGGAGTCTGCGTGGGTCTGAGAGAGAGTCAGCCGCTTCATGCACAATTACATCAGACGCTCGAATACAGAAGCAGGTCTCAGCACTGTTCTACAAGAGTTCTGCAAGTTAAGATCAAAAACCTCAGATTCCACACAAACATCTTTACTGCTTGCTCCTCCTGTGGCAAAAACCTCTTTCTCCCAAACTCTGCTCAACTTACCAACCAGCTGGGATGCAGGGCAGGTTGATCCATATCTGAGTGAGTTTTTAAAGCTGTGCAGGAGCCAAACTGCTGCTGCTGCTGCTGCTGCTGCTGAGAGTCTCTGGGGGTCAGAGAGGGAAGGAAGGAGGGGCCCCGACTCCGCAGGGAATTAGGCATCACATTCCAAACATGTCATCGGTGGACAATAGAAAAGGTGGATGTTGTGCTGAACAGTGCTGCTCGGCTGACGGTTGATGTCACCCACCGATCCATATATGGGCCACAGAGGCCCTGCCCTTGTTTGGACACTGAGGAGGAGGAGTTCAAGTCTTCTTTCTAGCTGTTTTGTTCTCCCTCAGGGGAGGAGGCGCGACTGGACAGCAGGTGACATAACACAGAAATCCACTTTCAAGTTCAAACATCTCTTCTTTCTGATCCTTTTCCTAAAAAGTTGCTCCATCTTGATGCAACTGTCTGCTGCCCATCATGCAGCCCAGCAGAGTTTCCATAGAAACAAGGCAACAATGCAAGGCGGGAGTTTTTGTTTTGGAGAGGACAATGCCAAACTTGCACTGCCTTTCTTTATTTTAATCCCTCTGTATCGTGCAAAGGCAAAGGACATGGATATAAATTCTCCATAGTGGCTAAATTGTATGTGTGTGAGATCATAGCTTCAGACAGCAGAGGAGGCCTGTGGTTTGCATTGCAGCGGCTCCTCAATGAGCCAAATATGAGCAGTGCAAAGAGCTTACAGATGCAGAGGCTTTCTATCACTGCTCTTCATTATTCCCAATCCATGCTGTACATAAATATCACCGGGACAAGAGAGAACATTATTTGTCTGTGTTTTGTGGTTTAGTTTGCATTTTTATTGGCTGCTTGTAACTTTGGAGATGTGGGAGGAAACCTCTTGTTCTGCTGCACGCATTCCAACTCTGGCTGGACAAATGTGAGAAGGTTTCTATAAAAGAAACAACGGCATCATTTTTTTATTTGTTGTTGTTAAAAAGCATGTATTCTCAGGAGAAACTGTCCTCTCCGTTTTTCTGAAGAATATTCAACAGTAAAAACAGAGCAAAAGAGACAGCACAAAAACACATTTCTATTATCTCCTCATTCACTCCGTTCCAGCGCCTGCTTTCTCAGCATCAAATCCTCTCACTGCTGGCCAAAGAAAAACTGCATGAAATGAGTAACAAATGGCCGCATTGTGGAAAACAAACCACTACTGGTCCAGACTAAAATATCTCAACAACTAATGAATGGATTGCTGTGACATTTCGTGCACACATTCATGATCCCCTCAGGAACTATGGTAACTTTGGTTGGCTGTTTATCTGGCACCATCATCAGGTCAACATTTTAATTTGTCCAATGTTTTGGTTTATGACCAAAAGCCTGAGAAACTAAAGATCTTCCCACCAGCCTCAGCTGTAGTTGTGTTCAGTACTATATAGAAAATATTATATATGTATTTAACCATCACTCAAGCAAGTTTTCAAGGAGGACCTTTCCAGGGCTTCAGCATTACAAGTTACAGAAAGGATCAAGCACACAAATGGAATCATTTTTAAAAATGGTGATAATGTCTAAAGAGTCAACAAACAGACACATGGTTTGTAAAGGAGGCATTCACCACAGAGTTTAAAACAATTACTATTTAACTTTATTTACTTCTGTAAACCTTTCTAAGTGCCTGAAGCAGGAAAATATTCTTTCCCATCTCTGGTTGTACACTACAAACAGCAGGTAAGTGTCCCATGATCTAACATTACGACTAGAAGATGAAACAAGAAGAACTAAAAAAAGTTTGAGTAAATGGTTCTCTAAATATTAACATGCCAACGTAGAAAGCTTGCAAATGCACAGGCTAAGACGGAGAAGGCCTTGTGGTGTTTCGCTCCTGTCGACCTTATGATGAAATTACTGGTCACCAAATGGCTGTTTCCCACTGCAGGGAACTTTCGGGCCACTATAGGGCAGCTGGAACCTTTGAGCATGTTCTGACCACAAGAGCTGCCCCTGTAGAACCTATTTCAGGGCTGTTTTCAGAATAGAGAAAAGTATCTACTCCAGGTTAGGTACTGCTAAGTGGCCCTGAAAACTTCTACGCCAGTCTTGATGCAACAAGTGCCATTTTCTCTGCTCTCTCAATGTCCTCATTGAGTAGCTGTCTTATCTCAAAAATCGACACCAACAATGAAAAATTCAACATATAGGCCAACATAACAAACCGCCATTGTTCTAGTTTCGATGTGTTTATTGAACTGGAGTTACATCCAGTAACTACTACTTGTCGATGTTTTGCACACACTAAGTTAACGTGGTGACCAAAGCTGTTAAATTCTACACCTAGAAACAGAAAAGCTTACAGGGCCAATTAAGGGGCAAAGTTCTCGCCACCTTGGGTCTGACCCGAGTTCCTACAGTTGAAATCTACCTGAAGACAGCACAATTCATCCTGTGAGCAATTTCATGACAGTCCGTCCAGCAGTTGTTGAGAATTTTCAGTGTGGAACATAATGGTGGACTGATGTACCTACAGGATGCTAGCATGGCTAACAGGTCTGTATGACACCAAAGATCACATATTGTCAAAGGTTAGGAAGATCCCATAGAAGCATGTTGATAGACTATGATATGACTTTTTTAATGGCAGAAACAGAACCTGTGGTTAATTTGACTTTAAGATCTTAATAATGTAGAAATACATGGGATTATGGTTTTAGAGGTGTTTTACATCAATACTAACAAGTTTATTTAAATATCAAAGTCTTCCAGAGTGCCGCTTTAAAATGTGCATGTACATTTTATATCTAATAATTCTCCTCTTCTTCGACATTTCACTCAGATTGCTCCTCCTTGCTTTCAGAGCATCTATCATTACAGTCTCGCTGGCAGATGATGGGTCTCTGCAGAAAGCCTCTCTGTGTTCAGGTCTATTCATAGCCTCTGTGCTGACAGAAGCCTGTCAGAGACAGTGAAGAGAGCCCCAAACACTCATAAAACTGAGCCAAGCTGAGCCCACAGCGAAAACATCAGACCAGGAGATGCTGATCTGGAGCTAATTAAAGTTATAATTACCATCCTTATTAACATTCTGAACAGATGAGAGCACTTTGACACCGAGGAGGCACATTTGTTGTTGGCTGTACAGGGGGTAAAAAACTTGATTTTTTTTTTTAGGCTGCATTTTAACGCAGATTGGAATTGTCCACCACTGTAAAATTACAGAGAATCAAACCTACATTTTTCTGAAGACAGGCCTGGTTTACTGGTCAAAATCCTAACATCCCAGACCACACAAACCCCTACCACAGTGGGATCAGCAGCCTCAGGGTGGCCATAAGAGAAAGTTCATACATTTGACTTGCTGATTCTGATGTGTGTCCCAGTACAGCCCTGTTGCCTATTAAATTACATGTGTAGACTACTGATTTTGTAACAGCAAGCATGACACTGCTTAGATTATGTTTCATATTAACATGATGAGCAAATATATATAAATAAATGAGCAGATCTGCAAATTCTTCATACTGATTATAAAAGCTAAAAGCCAGCTGTCTGTGAACATGGCATCAAAAGCAGACATTTAGTGATTTAGTTCTTAAAGCAACTCAGAATCACTACTTTTTTTTTTTTTTAAGATTTATTTTTGGCCTTTTATGCCTTTATTAGATAGGACAGCCTTTATTATAGGTGGATAGAGACGGAAACGGGAGAGAGTGGGGAAGGACATGTGGTAAACGCTCGAGGTCGGAATTGAACCCGGGACAGCCACTACGCCTTAATGCTTGGGTCACGCGACATAATCAGCTCTTTGTATACCTGATGACAGTAACATGTTCAAGGGGCCTGCATGATCAAACTTAAAATATATATAATTTATGTAATATACATAAATATTAGATTGTAATTATTTTTCATATTTTCTGTTAAAATGCTTTATGAAAATGTAACTGAGCCACAGAACAGATTTTAAATCAGGCACAGCAATTTTGCACATGTAACATATTACTGAATCTTTTTGCAGCATGCCTCTGTTAAACCCATATTTTCTGTAGTCATGGTTGCCTGTGAGCGTTGTTATGCAAACAGAGCCTCTAATCGAGCAGCAGGATCTCTGCTGGGAATGACATCACCTCAGTGTTCAGGGTCGACCCATTCATGATCTGACCTGCAGTGAATCTGCACGCTGACTGCAGCCTGCAGGAATGTGTTATCAGACAGAGCTGAGAGCAAGACGACGTTAAAAACAGGAGAAAGTCGTCTCATCAGTGAGAATCTGACCTATAAACCACAAAGTACCGCCTTCAAAATGACCATGATGACAGTTTTTTAAAAACTGAACATTACAACCTAAAGGGATGATTTTTATTCAGGTTTGTCTTTTGACCTGTAAGGCAGTGAGCAGGTACACAAACACCATGCTCTTCAGACCATCACTGAATAAATAAACAGAGGAGACCTGAAGGACGTGGCTTTGAGCCATGCAGACAGATAAGAGATCCAGTGAACATGAATGAGGTGCAGTGAAGCATTGTTCCACATTAAGGCTGTTATCTGAGGTTTTATAGAGCATGGGGAGCAGATGTGATGCTTTATTGTGCAGATTTTCTTTTGTCATCTCCCACATTTGGTTGGTTTGTTTTAGCCTGCTAGGATTGCAGAGGGTTTTTTGGACAGCAGATCAGGTTATTAAAGACACACACCTTTCTGATGTTGGAGTTGGGATTTTTTAACTTTCCAATACCAACAATCTGACAAGTGACAATGTTTCTCTAACGTTTGCTGTGCACAGCCAAGTACAACATTATGAATCCCCGTCTGAAAGTGTACGCTGTAGGAGTATCAGTCGGTGAATCATTATAATGCATTTGTCCTCGTCTGAGGTGAGAGTCTGAGCCCAGAAACTAGATGCATACAAACTAGAAACTGCTGCTTCACCTGTATTTGAACTGATGCTGGGTACAGCTGGATAGCCTGAGGGATCTGAGTGACTCACCATGGATAAAAATATAAGCACAATTTGGGTGTAAATAGGTACTTCAATAAGGTCAGAAAAACCTTTGTTGCCGTTGTTAAAATAATTAACATAAAGTAATGGAAAAGTCATGATTAAACAACCAGCATTCTCCTGTGTTAAATTTCAATGCTTTGCTCACCCATCCACCCACCCTGACCTCCTCCCTGTGCTGACTTTGTGACTGTAAAACAATTTAACCCAACTTTCTCCTTTGGTGCTATCATTTGACATAAGCACATGTATTTTTGGGCACTTTTCTTATCTTGAACAACTGCTAGAGGTCACTTATCAATAAAATGTGACTGCGGGTCACCTATGGGGTAATTTTTTTGTTGGAGGATTTCCATTTTCCATTTAAAAGTCTGAAAAAATGTGTTCTCCTATTGGTAATTCGTGCAGCATCTTATTAGTGCTGCTTTTAAATGGAACTTATGAGCTCATCATTACAGCATGGGAAGTCATGGACACCAAATGCTTGGCCCTAAAGTGGTAACATAAATCATATGAACACTGCTGTTAGTCAACCGCAACATGGACGTTATTGTCAATGTCTAGGAGAAATCATTTCACAAGCTAATGAGAGGGAATTGTAATGTAGAAAAATGTAAAGGCATAATGAAAAGATGAGGGTTTCAGGAAAATCAACATTTTCCTCAGACATGATAAAATTACGAAGAAAAACTCTATACACCTGAAATTACAATATATTGATCACAATCCACTGAAAAAATAACTTACATGGCCTCTGCCATTTCTAAAACGGCCCATACACATCACCACTCATGAACTTGCAGTGTTCTTAAAATTTTCCACTTATGGCCATGAATACCACAAGAGGGGACTGTTCATATGGACTCTTGTAAATATGGTAAACCTGACCCCATTTGAAAGCACAATATGATACATAGTTATTCTGCTCTCTAGAGGTCCTGTGAGACACCATTAGTTATTTCAACAAATGCCCTTAAACACCTTTTAGTGACAGTGCCCTCTAGTAGCTGCAGTATTATGATGGAAGCTAGGGAGGAAGTTGGATGATGTAGCTACAGAGTTGTAGTCAGGGTAGGGAGGAGATCGGGGTCGATGGATGGGTTGACCGAACATTGGTCTTTAAAATCAAAGACCTATGTCCATTTTCATTTTCAGACTGACTGTCAGCCTTTCTTTTAACCTTAACCTTAAACATGACGATGATGGCACCCTAACTTTAACAAAGTACTTATTTTAATCCTAACCAAGTTGTTTTTGTGCCTAAACCTACCCATGACATTGTCACATCATAAGAAGGTGAGCTATTTTTCCAACAGTGATTTTTACATTTTATCTGTGGTGTATCTCCTGCCATCAGTAGGCTCGTATGGGTCATACCAGAGGCTATGGACAAAACGTTATGATGGATAAAATTCTCCTGGAACTCTCAAAGACTTCAAGCCAGTGGTGGCTGTGCATTATTCTGTGTGTCTCTGATGCTTTGATAAGACCCGAATCATCACCTCTCCTATCAGACCCATCATCCAAAACCTTGCTCCGGGTTTTATCTGATGCCGGTTGCTGTTGGAAAAACAAACATGCAGCAAAACATGCATGTTTTTCAGGAGCAGTGAATGTTTAATCATGCATTTTTTTCAAACACATGAGGGTTTGTTTTTAACACATTCCAAGAATCTGTGGCTCTTGCTCATCACATACAGCAAAAGATCATACCAATGTGGATTTTTCAGGATAGCAGGGATGTTATTAGTAGCACCGTGTAATCTCCACAGATCTGTTATAGTAGCTTAGACCAGGCAGACGAGATTGAGGTTCTAAAGCTGCTCTGTTGTCCATGTATCACTCTGCTGCAGAAGTTTCTCCATTTTTTATCACTCTATTCTGTGTCACGGTCAGAAAATTCAACTTCTCAGCAACACATTGTCTATACTTATACCTGCTTTAACTCATTTTTGATATATGGAGGCAGAGTAAACAAACAGTAAGCATGACAAGTATCTTGTGAAATTGATGTTTTCTATCTTATTAACAAACACCTGCAGGTGTATTGACACATTCAGCAGATCCATAGCAACTCATGCATTCAAGTCTAGAACACACTCTCATTTTAGCTCTAGTTTGTACATCACCAACCAAGAAATACTGAGTTCTTTAGCCGCTAAATGCTCCACTGTATCCATCTACTATAGTCTCTAACTGTGTCTGCCTTGTCTTCTGTCCTGCTGGACTATATACACAGGTGTATGCTCTTCTAAATGATATTAAATCAGTTCAGTTTGCCACAGCTGCACTCCAAACAATCTATGGCCACATCTCAAGCCAAAAAGATGCACCTGAACATGAGTTTGAGTTCTGATTTTGTAAAAATGTCTAAAAACATGTTTTCAATTTGACATTGTGGGTTAATTCAAGTAGATTTAATTTTTTAAATTTTTTCCTCTTAAAATGAAACCCTTAATACAACAAAGTGTGCAAAAAGTGAAGAGGTTTGAATATTTCTCTAAATCTATGGTATCTTATATAATACGATATTCCTCACTGTTGCTCCGGCTGACATGTTCCTTTGTTACCCTGAACACACACACTACAGTTAGTTTTGATTCGGTCCCACATACACCGTCATGCTACTACAAATATTCACTAAAATAATAATATTAGAAATACTCGAATAGTAGTTAATTTGCCTCTAAAAGTAGCTACGAACAAAAGTACTGTTTCATTCTGTTTTTAGAATTAAAACTGCTTTCGGTTGAAAATTTAAAAAAAGATATACTTTTAAGCTGATTTTGAATTTTTACATCATCCGCAGGAACCAATGGGCTCAGAGGAGAGTCTGAAAATGTTCAGAGACAAACTAACACACTGATGGTTTTAGCCTTTTCATTAACTTTCTTGACAATTAGAAAGCTGTAGAACAATGCCACCTTATTTCTTTAACACTTGAGACCTTTGGATTCTTTTTATGCCAATCTAAGAAATCCAACATATCCAATAAGACTCAGTAGTGATCCCCTGTGGTGTTTCCTCACCTCTCCCTCTCCTGCTCCAGCAGGTTGGTGAAGTCGTCGCTCTTGTTCATGAAGTCGGCGTGCTTGCGCTTCTCGTTGTCCAGCTCCATGACGGTGCGTCGGTGACATTTCTCTGCCAGCAGCAGCTGCTCCAGCATCCGTCTGTACGTCTCCTTCTGTTTGTCCTCCAGACGGTCCAACTGAGGGCAAACACGTCAACACTCATTATTAACAACAACTCACACTCCAACAGCACATCTGCCAACACAATATCCCAAACCATTAGCTATGGTTGCGGCGATATTGTGTTGGTGGGAGAGACTCTCTCCACACAATCATGAGCGTTATTCAAATGTTTTCACGCTTACTGCACATTTGTTCGGCCTTTTTTTCTCGTGTACACCCTGCAGGTTTCACTGAGCATGGAAAATTATGTTTTCAATGAGAAACTGCTGCTATTCAACACACCAGAGAATCAGTTTAGGCTCTAATTTTACTCTTTACTTGCATGAAGTCTGGTCTAAATGCACCAGCAAAGTAAAAGTTATTATTGTCTGTTGCAGTTAAACTCTTCGGTGTCAATTTTTAAAAAGTCTTTGAAAGTGTTTGTAGTTTGATTTACACTACACCATATATTCATAAAACAACTGAGTTTAGCCGATTCCTGGATGCTGCTGTTCATTCCTCTGAGTACACTGAGGACATTTTTCAGTTCATAGTTTCAATACACTGAGGTATGGAGACTTCATTTCACAAATCTGAAACTTGGATAAGAATGACAGTAAAAGATTCAAAGGCAAAATTAGTAAC
>OMNN01027778.1:2619-25926 GCA_900302755.1 Chromis chromis
AAGCCTTTTGGTATATTGTACTCTGGACTGACAAATGAAAGATAGAGATGTTTGGTCACAGTACCAGAGGACATACTATACCATCTGTTAAGCGTGATGGTAGAAAAGTTATGGTTTGGAGTTGTTTCGCTGCCTCAGGGCCTGGGCAACTTGCAGTCATTGATTCAGCTATGAATTATGCATAAGGGTTTCTAGAAGATACTGTGAGGTCAGAAAGTTTAAATTAATCTAGCGCTCAGACATCCAGACAGAGCTTGGAGTAGAGTCGCTGCTCCCTCATGTCAAAAGGAACCAGATGGTGTTGATGGATGGATGGATGGATGGATGGATGGATGGATGGATGGATGGATGGATGGATGGAGGACGGACGGACGGACGGACGGACGGACGGACGGACGGACGGACGGACGGACGGATGGATGGTTTATGACTGACTTATGTTATAGCAATTTTGCTAAAGATAGTGATGCTAGATTCTGAGTCCACTTTCCCACGTATCATTGGCAAAACAAGTGAAAATGGCATTCCATGACTAATGCAGGATGGGACAAGGGAATTAATAAAGACTTGGATGCTGTGTTGAGAGAGAAAAATGTACTAAATCTGTATGGGTGAAACTATTGATCAAACTTATCTCCTTAATTCTGGTTTGGTTGTTGGTTTCAGATTTCAGAAATCTGCTTACCTAAAATGGTGCAACAACTTACAGTGATAGTTCCAAGTAGTGATATGATACCCTCACTTGGCAGGTATACAGGAGTGTTCTATTCATTCTACAGTGGCTAAAACTATGGACAACATGTAATTTAAAACATGACATACTACATGTAATTATAGTATGAAAACCAAGATCATTACATTGAATTCCCCAACTAAACCCCTGAAACAACAGCCAGGAAAGAGCAGCATAAGACCCCATGATGGGAAGTCTGCCCTGGAAATACAGACAAGAAATGATCTGTTAATTGAAATGGGAACAGAATAGATGAGGTGACATAACGACACCTTTACCATCAGACTTCCTGTCTATCACTCACTCATGGCCCTTAACGAGACCACAGAGGGAACGGGAGGAGAGGAGAGATATGGCGTGACTGACATTGCTGTGCAGTTAATTATTTCTTCATTTTGGATGAATTAAGGCTCAATTAGTCAAGTGACAAAGTATTCACTGTCAAATTGGGGTGAGGTAGTCGGCAATTTATTAAATACCAAGGTCTGTCGAGTCTCATCCAGTTCCATACAGCTACTTTGAAATAAATCTTGTATTTATAAAGCTTTTTACTAACTATGTGTCAGAGGTGTTTATCCGATTCTTTGCTCATTTCTAGAGGTTGTGTTTTATTGGAGGTCTTTGTATAGACTGTGCTACACTAGGACATGTTTCTAACATTACACACATAAGACGGACAGAAGATTAAAGCAGATGTAAAGCAGTCCAGACTTTACAGAACAGTCTGCAGATTGTGATGATCTGCAGATGATGTTGAGTTGGAAAACAATATTGTGTCATTGAATCAGGTAATAGTAAATTCATAGGAAGTTGTTCCTGATGAACTCAGAACCAGTCACTTACTGGCACTAATTAGTAGTGAGTATTGCATTACGATTTAATCATTTACAATTACTTTTTATTTCCACCTCCAGTAAAGTGTCACATCACAGTGAATTCTTAATAAGTAGTCCTTCATTCTTTCATGACTGTAACAAGTAGCTATCAAGTTTTTGGATGAAATTCCCAAGTACTTGCCCGAAAACAAACAAGCAGGAAAAGCAAATATTATCACACTCAGACCACATTGAAATATTTACATCCAATTTCTGATTGGTTCTTATTCCAATTTACATATATTTATGAACCAACCATTACCTAAAGATTCCTAAAAAAACAAACATTGTATCCTAGTTTGTTCTTTATTAGTATCTACTGTATGTTCACAGTTCAGGAACTACTCATTAATGATTTTATCAATTGTCAAGTCATTCTTGATTCGTTCCACACTCATTTCTCAAGTACTGATATTTTTGTGTATTGTTGTGTTTTCTTGCAAAGTGTTACTGTAAAATTTTCAGAATACAAAATAGAAAATAAAACAGCTAATTTTAGAGAGAAAGAACGAGCAATTTACGATTATAAAGGCATGTGTGTGCGTGCGTTCGTGCATGCATGCGTGTGTGTGTGTGTGTGTGTGTGTGTGTGTGTGTGTACAGACAACATCTGTAAAATAAAAGGAAAAATTCAGTAAAATTACAGACTTTTTACACCAGGTTGGTAAGAAGAAAACTGCTAACTGGTAAACAATGCAAGTTTAGGCATTTTCCCGTGTGCATGACGCGTGTAAAAAAAAAACTCCACAGGGTACGTTAATCATTTAATAATGTCTAGAATAACTAGAATCCATATCACAATTTAACAAAATCCTAAGTGACGTCTTTATGTAGCCTTTCTCTGCACTAAACACTCTTGCAATGTACATTCTACATCTGTGAAGCTGTAAATAAATAACCTTAAGCAGCTGTGATCAATTGTTTTACATTAACAATAAATCACGACTGTGCACATATGGTTGTTTGTGGTGACAAACCTACAGAGAATTATCCCTCGACTCTGTGTTCCCCCTCAGCTCTCCTGAGCATTTAAGGGTATTTGAGCTCATTGTTTTGGTTTTATGGGCCCATACTTCAGAACAACAGTTTACATTGAAAAGCTTTGATAAATCTATTTCAGGCTGCCTATCCAACCAGCAGAGAGACAAAGATAGCTGGTGAACATAATGGTGTATTTAGCGGCGATAGAGTCAGATATGTCCCTCAGGAGTTGGTGGAGACGAGATAAAAAGAGTGAATATTTGGCTTATATTATATCAGTTGGACAAAAACATAATGCTAATGATACTCTGCATCTATGTGATGTCCAAACCGGCAACTGTTTGATCATCATATGAACTTTATGTGGTGAATACCTTATAACAGTGTTGTGTTTTAAGCTGCTGCCACCAATGACAAAAAGAAGAAAAAAAAAATAGTATAGCAGATTCGAGCAAATTATCAGTTACTGACAAAAACATTTCAGTCCGGTTATATTGCAAACCTTCATACTCCTATCAAGAGTCACAGCAGCCGAATCAATTGGAACAAAAAGAAAAGGAATACACAGTTATAAAGGCTGCAGACAAATGTGAATCCATGGAAAACTGCATACTGATAGAGGGGCAAACGTATTCTCAGAAACACAACACATGCATACAGATGTCACTGCAAGGGTCTTTTTTTTGTCAAGCATGACTTCTGCAGTCAGACAGCTCTCCGGAGCGATCTCACATGGCAAATCAAATCAGTGATCAGCTGGAAAACCGCTGCCTCATGCATAAGTAAAGACCACCCCCCGGCCCCGCGCATAGTACACACCTGATCTCGTTCACGTACACACAAACACCGAAGGCCTTATCTAAACAACTTGGAGCGCTCCTCGCACACATATGCTAACTTATTCATATGAGGAAACATGCGAGAAGCAGACCATAAATTGCAGGTGACATATGGATTTTATCCCCCGGAGAGGAGTGACGGGATGACGAACACATGGCTGCACAGACGTGGCCGTCAATGCCGCTGAGCTCATTGGCCCTCGTTGACCTGAGACACGCCAAGGGCAATAAGTGATGAGTGAGTGTGTTTTTGACCCTGAAGAAACCCACCATAACACAGATATCCACATACTCTCATGGTTTTTACTCCCCTTCCTCCATCTTTCCATCTGCAATACTACACAGTCTGACTCACCAGCTGCTCTCATAGAACACAGCGACTGCATTCACACTGCTGGTATCAGACAATGCACGTTTTGTTTTCCCTTTTTTTAGTGTTTGATGTCAAAAAAAGGTATAAGGTAGCAGATGTGAGCACTTTTTTCCAAACCCAGGGCCCTTTCTCAAACCTCGGTGATTAAGTGAATTACCTGACACAAAACTAGTTCTAAATTAGAGCTTCTTCTCGGCCGGTGAATCTTGCCAGAATTGTACGTCGATGGATGCTGTTCCTGCAGAGGGACCATTAATAGTGTGGTGATCATCATCGATTTCCCCCAGGTAATCATCATTTGTCACATTTTAGACATCCGAGGGTTTAATGCGGCATCACAAATGGCTTTCTGATTAATAGGAACAATGCTCAGAGGAGGCAGCAACACAGAGGCCATTCTCATAAGATCTGCGGTGCTGTGCTTTTCCAGGACAACCCGTCTTTGTTGCCTGTCGGGCCAATTCAAATATACAGCTGGTGTAAAGCAGCCGAGCATTGTGGCTTAGAGCAGAGATGCAAATTCAGACTGGACAGCAGAGCAACGGAAAATTACACATTTGGGATAACAATTGTGAGAGCACACACACATAAGTCCTCTACAAACACTTTCCGCTTTCATGCCTTCAGCAGGATGATGTCTGAGGCTGTTCTGGTTTCCTTATATACAGCTTGCTGCAAAAACAAAGACCATAATTGGGTATCTAAGAGAATTTGAGAATGTTACTGGGCTGTAGGTTGTGCAAACCACTAGAGGCACCACTCCTGCTCCTAATGTTGAGTTTCTTGATAATTAGAACAGGCCTCACCACCTCCACACCTGAGGCCTGTGCTGCAGATCTGGGGTTAGTGAGGTAACTTCAGGTCTATCTGGGTTTTCAGGACTATTATAGCGGTTCACTTCTTACCACAGTACATCATCATGGTAACTTATGCTGCTCAGGGGCAGGTTATGTTCAGGGTAACAGATCAACATGTATAAAAACACCACACACTGACCAATCAGTTCCTGGAAGATCCTCGGTGCACAGAGAGTGAGAAGGAGAGTAAGAGTTTTTAGGGCTACAAGTGAGCCAGCTCTTTGTTTTATGACAATATACTCTGGAAACAGAATCTGATTAAAACACTAAGGCCTCACAGCCTACTTGTTGACCTTACACGATTTGCAGAAAGACTACCTTTTGGTTTGAATTATGTTTTTATATTTGTTCTGTACTTGTTCAAAGAATTGTTTAACACTGCCAAGGTTGCAGCTGAAAGAATAAAACTAAAATTGCTTCACACGACATGAATGCTGAATTCATCCTCCACACTTCGCCACGGAAAGCTTCATTTTCATTACTTGATTTTTCTCTCTTTCATTTTTGTGAGAAGCATACAGGGACTACATTTGTAAATTTTGTGATACAATCTTGTGATGCATGATGATGATTAAACTTAATATTGAATTTTGAATACATCTAAGCAACTTGCACACAACTGTATTAACGCTATTATGGTAAAATCTACTTTATCTAATAATATAGGTTGTTCCTTGTAAAATATGGCACTCTGTTTTTTTTGTGTTTTTTTTTAGATTTAATTTTGGCCTTTTATGCTTTTATTCGACAGGACAGTGGATTGAGTCGGAAACGGGAGAGAGTGGGGAAGGACATGCGGCAAACGCCCGAGGTCGGAACCGAACCCAGGACAGCCGCCACGCCCCAGCACCCGGGTCACGCGACATAACCGTTAGGCTATCGGGGCGCCCCCAATATGCCACTCTGTTGCCAGTAGTCCTGTCCACGTCCATGCCAACACTGCATCTTTTTATGCAAACATGAGTTGATAACCAGCTTCATGTGACCATGGTTGTTAGTTTACGTGCAGCCAGATAACGGAAGCGGCAGTTAATTCATGTTAATGTGTTTTTTGTGTTCCCACGATTATAGCTGAGCATAAATTAATCTAATTTAATCTAACCTTTATTTATCCCCTTGGGGAAATTCCTTCTCTACATTTGACCCATCCTATTCAAAGTTAATCTTAACTATACATACTACAGTGTTTCCCCTAGAAATTTTTTCAGCCGTGGTGGTACCAAACGAAAATACTTCTGTTAGAAAGTCCTCATATTTTGAGTAAAATGTTGTTCGGTTTATTTAGTATGTGTATTTCCATTTTAAAGAGTAAACTGAATGTTACTGTTTTTTCCTTAATGTCCCTGAACGCACCTCTTGTGCCGTTTTTTTTCTCCGTAGCTCTGCATCGTAGTTTTCTCCCGTTCGCAAGTTTAGACATGACTTATATTTGCTTCGAAAGCCAAGATAAGCTGCAATTTCCTTTCATTGCTGTGTGTAAATGACCAAAGACCCACAGCTATCTACCAGCTAACTACAGCACGTCGATGCATGCCGGCTAATGGGGCCCCATTTGGGAGATTCCCTCGGCATTTTGTAGGCGTGGCGGTCGAATTTCAGCCGTGGCGCACCGCCACGGCTAAGCCTATGTAAGGGAAATACTGAAAGTAACGTGACATTGCAAGACTATTGCCAAATTATCAATACTTGTGTCACTATAGTATGTCTGTAACAATCAGGTATGTTAATACTGATTACAGTTTTTACAGTTGCTAAAACACATTTCTTGAAACCTTCCAACCTGTTCTCAAAACTGTAAACACAAAACTCAGTTTTCATACTCCATTCAACACATTCCTCATTCCTCTTGCAAAATCAAACAATCACCTGAAAACGGTATTAGCCTACCTGTGCTCAAAACCAAACAGTGTTTCCAGATCATACTCAAAGCCAGTCTCACTAGTGAGAATTAATTGTGCACTACATCAAAAAATGGAACATACAGTGTTCAGAGCACATAGCATAGTTCATTGTTGGTAATTGAAGTAATGCATTATGAGTTTTCCAAAAGAAACTATTCACAACTCAGTGGATCCAGCCTTCGCAAGACTCCACACCTATGTCACCACAGTCCAATTTAATGGCCCGTCTGAGATTTTCCCTGATACAAGGTTGTCAGACCTACACTACAGACCAAAAGTTTGGAAGCAAGGCCAATACAGGCCAAACATTTGGAAGCAACTTCAAGTTTCTGTTCACAATGCCTTTCTTTAAAACCAGTATGAATTCTATGGATTTTGGGATGTATTTACTACATGGTCAGACTTTGCTTTCATTGATAAGCACCATTTTCCTCAATTTATTTTTTTAAAAGGTGTTCTTGAAAGATGGTTTGGCCACCTCAGTCTCCAGACCTCTCTCCAACTGAGCTTGTGTGGGACGGATTGGATCAATCAGTCAGAAAAGTGTGTCCCACGAATCAGCAGTCTCTCAATGATGAACTTAAGAAAACTTGGAATGCAGTTCCTGGCACAAACCTTAAAAAAACTTGTGGAACGAATGCCTTGGATATGACACGCTGTTGTTAAAGACAGAGGAGGTTACTTTGAAGAAAGCAAAGTCTAAGCAAGAAAACCCAAATACCTGATAATTATAGTAAAAATGCATTCTGATGAGCGACTCTTTATATGATAATCATGTTTATTTTGCTGCAAAGTATACCAGGGAAACTGTGATCTTTTTTTTGAACAAATTTGATCTTGCTTCCAAACTTTTGGCCTGCAGTGTATACTTTCCCCTGCCATGCAGACAAAAACAGTTAATTTCATAGGCAAATATTTATGAACTTCTGGTTGATGTTGAACCAGATAGATAGATAGATAGATAGATAGATAGATAGATAGATAGATAGATAGATAGATAGATAGATAGATAGATAGATAGATAGATAGATAGATAGATAGATAGATAGATAGATAGATAGATACTTTATTCATCCCCTTTGGCAAATCCAAGAAAAGAGATTTTACATCTGAATAACTGTTTAAATGAGGCTCCTGAACATCTTGATGTTTTACATTATGATGGGAATAAAAGCAGTTTTATGACCAACCTCCTTGGAGGTAGGAGCAGTAAAGATGTCACTCTGGACCAGGTGCCCTTGAGCAAAGCACTGATCTGCCAAGTGTTGCACAACTACAACTGCTGCTGTGTGGGTTCACTGTCTGTATGTGAGCCGATCTGATGCTGTTTGACTCATTTCTGTGAGATCCTGTTTTCAAATCACCACCACTCTGCGCGCATTTCTTCCACCCTCCCCACTGTGGAGCCACGAGCCACTAATCATGCACAGACGTGCACCAACGTGCTGTTTTAGCGAACATTTCTCGGCTGCCCTGCGCCCCACCCCTCACAAACAACATCACCGCCACTGTACCTAAATCAGGAAGCACCGACACGTTTTTCTTTTCTCTTTTTCTTTTTTTTCTTTTTTATAACGGAGACACTTTGGTGATTACAGCAACGACGCACCATAAAGGGGAAAAAGGGCGTTAATGTTGATGCTGTTGACGACCACTACCGACCACTGCTGAAGGGAGACTGTCACTTGGTTACATCCAGTACAAGGCTGAGCTGTGGATGCCTTTGACACACACTAACCGGAGCAGAAGGGTACGTGCACAGTCCAAACTGGTCAGAATCCACAAAGACACACGCAGGAAAAACTACTAGTTACACTCATGTGCGGCGGATACGTTACTGTCGCGTTACTGCGTTTCTTTCCATCCGGTTAAAGATAGTAAACATGTTACCACGTCGACTTGTTTACGCCGCGTAACCGCCGTGTGCGGACCTGCAGGAGGAAATATGGTCGGAATGTGATTTCTGCGCTCCTCATAAGTCGATGTAACAAAAGCGAACAAGTGTGGTTTAAAGCATCACTGTCTCCAGAGTTTGTCGCTGCGTTTGTCATGTGCTTTGACAGCGTCGCCCCCTCCGCCGCCACAACCACCACCCTCCCGGCTGCCTGCCCTCGCGCACCAAACACCGTTAAGAAATCTAGCAATTTAAGGCGTTTTTACTTACTCGCAATATACCACACTGTTTTAAGTGACACTAAAGCTTTTTTCTAAATCATTACATCGTTTTCTTCAATTCGGCATACTTATAGCTTTCCAAGCGGAACTTTAACCCAAATTAATTTGAGTTTTTTCAATTTCTCCACACTGTTTGCTACCGGAAACCCTGGTGTTATTCTTGCTAGCAGTGCACCGCTGGTTCAACATGGCAAGCAAACATTTAGTTTAAACTGTATTAAATACTTGAATTACTAGATTAATCATATATATGCCGAATTTTTCAGTAGATTAAACTTACTCTTCACAGTTATTAATCATGTTGCAGGAAGCATGAGAATATGTACCAAACTGTGTAACCTTTAAATTTAAAAGATTTTAAATGGAGTTTTGCATGCATATTTCAGACCTGTATCAGAAGGGAAAATGCCACTGTTAGATCCAATTTAAGACATCCCAATATTTTGGTTAAATGCTGCTTCTTGCAACTGCATTAACTTCTTGACATTTAGGAGGCACAGTCCATTTGCAAATACAGTTTATTCCCCCAAAGGTACATCAATGTTTACACAAAAACATGCTTTCCACAAGAGTTGTACTGTTGTTTCTCGTGGCTTAGGCTTTAAATATGGTGCAGTTTGTGACCAGTGAACAGTCTGGCCTGCTGGTTTTCAGCATACAATGTAAAGCCTGGAGGAAATGAAGTATTACATCACTATGCATCCAGGACTCGTCTGCAGCAAGCTCCACTTGTTTCCCAACTTTACATAAAAACACTGAAGGACTGTAACAGAAACCACGCAGGCTCTGTAGGCCTAAACGAGCAAAACCACTGCTCACTGCTGGACTGTTGGTGGAGAAGCTGCAGCGAGTACATCAGCTGAAGATCTGAGGATAATCTTACAACTCTTATGTTTTTATTTCTGCTTTTATAGTTAGTTTGATAAGAATTTTTTTTTTGAAAAAGAGAGACTGGGGCTCAAAGCTGTGGTTACATGTTCACTTGCTGCTATGCACAGGCTATAAATAATGCGCTCACACATGACTGGCTGCTTGTGCCTGAGCAGCACTGATTTATTAAAGCCTGCTGCCCTGAATGTCCTCTAGCCGCGTAACAATGGGCAAGATAACCTCTGGCTTTGATATGAACTACATGTAGGTTTAATCCTCACCTTTTTCTACCTTCCTGTATATGATGAAAAACTCAGATCATCTTGTCAGTTGTACCATAAAACTTATACATCACCAAGGTACAGTCATGTTTTTGATACACATAGAAATCAGATCATTTTGTCTGTTTTCAAGGATTATTGACTATATAAAGTGTAGTGTGTTGACACAGTGAGTTGTAGCTTGACCTTCACATAGTTTCAGGAGAGAACTCTTGTTTGCCTGCGACTACCTGAACTGCGAAGGCCACAGGAATGCATTCCTTTGCATTTCTTAGGATTTGTCTCTGCCAGGGGAGTAAAATGCCGAGAGGTTTGCTCACACCGTCACGTGTCTCACTTGGCATTCCTTTGTCTCCGTGAACACGTTGCACTCCCCCCCCAGCAGGTGTAGTGTAGTTGCAGACAACTGAGCGAAAAGTTTGGCCTTCTGTCAGAATTTTCGAGTGAAGCTTCACATCCTGCTTGCTAAATATCTGCACTGCATCCACATGCAACATATCACAGGTGATACGCTGAGGTTAGTCGGTTTCCGTGCTCGCAAGCTTCCTCTCGTTTCTCACTTCCCCTCCTGTCTGTGCCTGTTCTTGGCAGACAGGTTGAGTCACATTACCTCACCTTATCACTGTGAACACCTCCTCTGTAGGGATGCAATAGTGTTTTTTTTCCTAGTTTTTGCCCAAGGCGTGGTGCTGGCAGGCAGCCCGGGGTGCTACACTGACAGCTTTTCTTGTCGTCCACGGTGGCATCACAGCTTGCGAAGTGTCAGCTCCTCTAGAGCTCACAGCATATGGTAGAGTTAAATGTTTTGCCGTCAGATCTAAGCCCAGACTCTGTAGCTTTTATTATTAGGGTAGCAATGCTTTTCCATTGACAAGGGTTGAGCTCAACACTTCAGGCCTCAGGCTATGTTAGCGGGACACCCCTGGGAGATTCCTGTGTGTCGAACGCAAAACAAATATATGCTTGAATTAACAAAGCAACAGCTGTACACAGCGTTGGACCCGTGGGAGGGTTGTGTTGTTTTGTTGTTAGAGACATATTTGCATTTTGTTTTCTCATAAATTTATATACAGTAACTAGAACTTGGTTTGAGTTTTGGGGTTGATTAAAGAATGAGAATTCTCATATACAGAACTATATTCATTAGAAATATGTGTGAAAATAACAAATTACTGGCTGATTGTTTATTCGTATTCAACAAAGTAGCCTGCAACTTACTTAAAGTCAGCGCTTGACTCTGCATCACCTCCTGCTCCACTGTGGTGTATGTTCTCTGCTACATGTGCTGCAGACAGTGTTGAGTAAACGAAACAATGGTGGTGTAAATGGTAAATGGTCTGCACTTATATAGTGCCTTTTTATACCTTAGTGGTACTCAAGGCGCTTTACAATGTGTTTCGCATTCACCCATTCACACACATATTCACACACCAATGGCGACAGAGCTGCCATGCAAGGCGCTAATCTGCCATTGGGAGCAACTTCGGGTTGAGTGTCTTGCCCAAGGACCTTTCGGCATGTGGGTGGGACCAGGGATTGCACCACCAACCTTGCAATCAGTGGACAACCCGCTCTACCACCTGAGCCACAGCCGCCCAAAGCGGTGTAGCAACTCTCCTGCACAAACTATACGTCATGTTGGTGCGTATTGAACAACATGTACGCCGATACTGATGTTATCTGTGATTGGCTCACACTGGCTGATAAAATGGGTTTACTGATGCGTCATTCAGCCTCTAACAATAACAGCTGTGTACGTGTGTCTATACAGTCATCTTCACAGTGTGTGTGCAAGTGTAAGATGTAAGGTGTCACAGTCTGACTAATGTTTTCGTATCTCATGTTAGGAGAGTAAGGAGCTAAGAATGCAGTGGCTGATGTTCCAGGCAGACAGCTGGAGCCTGCAGGCAAACATGGCTGCTCTCTGTGGTGGAGCTGCTCAGGCAGCCAGTCACGGCTCAATGGTTACTAAACTGTCAAAACTCTGACTTCTTCTCCAGCCGGGTCCCACGTACAGCTGTCATCACTCATTGGAAGTGTTGGGCTTAAACTGGACTAGCATTATAGCAGATTATTCTCTTGATTAACTGAATACTCTGGGGGGAAAAATCCCATCACAGTATATTTAAATTAAGTTTGAAATAACAGCAAAGTCACGTTCATTTTTTTCAAAGTTGACTAATCGATTAATTGGTTTATCATAGCAGCAATAATTTGACACTTTATAAGAAAAATGCGAACCAAAATTAATTCAACATTAGCAAATCCCCTCCCATGACACTATAATAATGGTGGCATCATCCGATAAGATGTGTGTTTATTTGCCCCAAAGCAACTGATCAGAATCTAACTTGACTGACATGCTAATCTGCCAGAAATACAATAGGAGAAGATGATATATTCTCCAACATTAATGGGAAATTTTAATGCATTCAGTGGAAGAAGCTGGCAAAGATGAACTCATGAGATGCCTGGGGACAATTTTCTACCTTTTTTTTTTCTGATTTAGCAGCAATCTCTGCAGCACATCATTTTCCTGGAACCCCTGAACAGAGGAGCCTTTACAGCTCATCAATAACAGTAAACTTGGTGTTCCTTTCTCTGCCAAACACTGTGAGCAGGTGAATGAAGGTGTGAAGCAGAGACGTGGATAGAAGAGAGCTGTTTTCATGGAGTTTACTGATCACGAGTGCGAAAGAACATATTCATTCCAACCAGAAAGAACTGATTGGGTTTACATGGCTGTTGTCGTATTGAATGGATTATATAAAGGTTAATACTACCCCTTTTAAATTTGATCGAACATTCCTGCCATTTTAACCCAGACGGGACCAGTTTGTTGTAAATGTGATGGTTGCATTTTTATTCTGAGGGAGCTATAATTCTGATTATTAGTGGAATATTACGGTCCATGTAAACGCAGTTAGTGGTGCATGTTGGGACGGGTTCCATCTTATGTTGTTTTCCAGGTTCTCTGATTCTGCCCCACAGTTTCTATATCTGGTGCTACTTTTTTATATATTGTCTGCATTTCTTTAGGCACAGTAATGTTATTCCTTTCTCACAGCTGGTTGCTTATTCAGTTATTAGGATGTCACTAAACATATAAAGCTTACTGGTCCAACTAAATGAGTTAAGGTTGTAAGATGATGTAGAAAGGAAGTGAAGAAACTGAAACCAACCAGGCTGGAAGTGAGGCTTCCTTTTCACTCATTACTGTGCACACAGATGCCCTCCCTCAGGGACAGATGTTGACCTTTGACCCCAGATCTCTTGTCAAGAGCACAGCACTTGCACTGGTAGATATGCGAGAGTGTAACTAAGAATCTCTCATGGCAGCACTCCCTCCCTGCGCACACATGCTCGGTATTCATTACGTAATTGACTCTCACAGCAGAGCGGTGCAGTCACTGAGGGCAGCTGGAGGGTTAAAAGAAGCTGTTGTCTCGCGTGCACAAGAGCAAACTTAAAGTGAAACAAAGGAACCAAGCAACGGCAGACTGACGCACGCGTGTTCCAGACAGAAAAAATGGGGTTGTCAGCTTGTTGTGTGGCGATATGCCCCACAGGCTTTTTATCAAATCAAATATGCATGCAGTGGTTACAGAAGTACATCACTAGTGTAGCTCTTATGTGATTCTTAGTCATAGGTTTCTGGTGAGGACTTGGCCCAACAGAGAAGGCTGCACAGAATGGTTTTGTGCACACTCGACTCCATAGAAGAGAGGTGTTGGTGTACAGAGAGTGATTCAGTGGGCAGAGTGAGACAAGCCAGCGAGATATAACATGGACACAGAACACATGTTACTAAGAGGATGCACAATAGCTGCAGCAGGGAGGGGGCATGCAGCCAGCTGTGCCAGTTAACCCTCTGAACCCCAAAACCCACTGGAGGGTTTGAAAAGCATTTTGTCTTTGGAAAAACAAACAAAACTCCAAAATTACATAATGTACCAGAGCCAGAAATAGAAATAAGGGAAAAATCAGTAGATTTTCCCACAGTCATTGAACTACTCATCTGTCACGTGTCAGAAAATGTAATCAAAGCTAAGCTTAAAATTGTGATATTTAATCAAAATCACTTTATTAGACACATCTAATTTAAAAATTTTACCAAAAATAAATTGTTTAATCTAACCAGTTTCTGTGTGTATATAAATCTGCAATTCTCAGCATAACCAGGAAGCCCTTAGTGACTCAGCTGTGACCAACAGTAACATGAGAAAAACTCTGGGACTTTTTAGCTGAACCAGCCTGCAGTTCCCAGAGCAGATAGGAGATGGTATAAGGGTATGGAAACAAATTCAAAGTTTAAGCAATAAAATATCTGTAGTATATAATGTCATCATTCTTTTCCAGTACTGGTAGCAGAAGAGGTCATTTAGAAAAATGATTACAGAGTTTTTCATTACAAAAAAAAGGCGAAATCCAACTTTCATTTTTTCTTTTGTTATGATTTATGGCATTATAACTGTGTTATACTTCACAGAATAAATGTCTGAGTTCCCCCTACGTCTAGCCATAGTTGTTCCGTTTCCATTCAAGTGCAGGATTTTATACTGCTGTAAAAAATGAGTCCAGTGAGCAAGTGAGCAAAACAGGCCCAGAAAATAATGCTAATGTCCCATAGCTTTACTTTCTCAGTGGAGTCGGTGATTAGTTTAGCTTTGCACAACTTGCCTTGTTCTCTCCAACAATAAAACACAAAACTTTGTTCTAAAACTTCTAATTGTCACATTATAGTTTGTTCTGTGCACAAACAGAAGCATAGAGGCAGTTTTAGAGGGAGTTATGTGTTGGAGCTGTGACTGAGGCTGGCAGCCTCACAGAGACGACAAGAATCTGGGAAGTCAGTGCTCCCTGCTGTTCAGCAAGAAACGGTAAAAGCATGCGACACCCCAGGAAATTGCAAATTGTCATTACTGTCTGTTGATGCCCTTTTTTGCACACCTTTTGGCAAAGCAGAGTGTCTTTCAGTTTTGTACCAAAGAAAAATCAAGGTCCCCTGGATAATTTAGTCATTTTACAGCTTCTGGTTAAAATGTATCAAAATGAAAAGTCAGCTTCTTATTCAGTCGGTTTCACAAATAAAAATAACAAGCTTTATTTCTATAGCACCTTTTAAAACTGGAGTCGCTAAGTGGTTTGCAAAACATTAAAACATGCAAAGCATTAGGAAACGACAGTAAAACCTTAAAAGAAGACAATAAAACACTATTAAAGATAGTGCAACCTTAAAAAGAGCAGTAACAGATCATCAGAAAAGAACTAAAATGCTGTCTGTACAGGTGGGTTTTTAAAAGCTTCCTTTAAAATAATAACCCTAGCATCAAATCAATTTCTTCGGGCAATACTTAAGTCAGTAACAAAACACAGCTAGTTGTGATCCAAAATATATTCAGCTCACCATCACATCTGTGGAGAGCAACATTTGAAGCCTACAGCCTGGATGCTTCTTGCTTTGGTGCTCTTTGGGATTTTATTGATCAGCTCCATTTATGTAAATAGCCTGAGTCCTTTGACTTCTTTTTAAAAAACATTTGCAAAATTGTTTGGACGATTCCACCACAAGGAGTTCATTTCCTTTTATTCTTTAGAATAATTTATTTCCTGCCTGCCAGCAGTTGGAATAATGAGAGCAGCAAATGTAAAAACTTTTTTGAAGTAACTTTAGAATGACTTTAGAAGATTCTTACCAACATAAAAAAAAAAAATAATAATACAATTATCATAAGGCAAAATAACCCATCTTGGGTTGTTTTATACCTATGTGTACCTGTGATGGCCACATGTTTTGATTAAATATAGTGATTTACATTTTTGTTACTTTCCCTTACCCCTAATTTACCCATTATACCTATACTGATGGAGGTCATGGAGGAATTTACCAGCCACCCAACGGTTTAGCAGTGAGTGGAATCATGCTGATGAGTGGAACCTTCATCTCTTGCCTAATAGTTGAATAGATCACGAGTGAAGCTTTTTAGACAACCAGAGACCACATGAAACTGACCTCTGTGTGAACTTTAGCAAATCTGTGGGTTGATTTCCAGACGGGATTTATACATTTCTGCTAATATGTTGCATCTCTGTCTGTCCACACTGTTTTTATGCCTCAGCCTCAGTATTTTAGTGACCTCTGCATTAGTGGAGGTGCTGACCTAAAACCCTCTTAATTCTCCACGCCCCCACTCCACAACACAAAAATCTCACAACAGATTCATATTTTTTTCCTCTGTGTGCACTTGTGGGAAAATTGGGTGTGAAATTTTTGATCGACTGACAGGTTGTATAGAACGGGGGTGGAGGGGGGAAACGTACCACATTGTTTACTCGGCTCCTCGCATCCATCTTTTGTGAGTCACCCGTCTATAAAAGTCACTGGCCCTTTATTTGAGGAAGTCTCATTCAGACAGAATCCACGTTTTTTTTTTGTCACAGAACAAAAAAAGTGTTGTGAAATCCTCTTGCACAATGCTGTAGTGGCTTTGTTCGTAATTGTTTCTCAAAATGAAAGCGCACACCGACTCACTGTAGGTTGATAAAGCCGGCGTTGCTGTGCTGAAGGTTACAGTTTCTATACATGATGGTTCATAAGAGTTTTATTGCTGTGGCTGTTGGAGAGGGATGCATTTTCTCTTCAGCCGGTGTCATAAAATGCTCATCGGATCCTGATAGGGAGATTTATGTTGCAGTGAGGTTATAGTACTTCCATCTTTACAGGCCGACGACTGATGCAATAAAAATCACAACAAGGGCTCCAGACCTCTATCATTTTGGTCAAACGTGTCACCAAAAGTCTGTAAAGTGCAACTAAACATTTCTGTAGGTCACACTGGTGCATCTGACATATAGCAAGTCTCTTCATTTGTGTCTGTAGGCAGCCCGTATAGGTTTCAACTGAGGTAAAATTTACATTGGAACGCTTTATTTCACTATTTTTATACAAATTTTCGGTCACACACCTCTTTGAGCTGGTGGGCTGCAGTAACCAAATAAGGACTGGACGCTTCTCTGTGCTCAGCCATATAGTAGCATCCACCGATACATGTGAGGCGTTTAGGGAAGATCGGTAAATTGTAGCATCAAAAATCAACCTGCTTACTCTCCCCCTCAAAACTAGATGAGTCTGTGCAGGCACGTCTGTCACATCATGCCACCCACCTCCACAAGAAAATTCACAACCATTGAGACGTGATAATGAAGCCAACGTTGTGAAATGCAATTATTACAAAGAGTGCAGCCAAACTATGGGTGGGAGCATCGACGTGCGACATTGAAATGCTAAAAAAGAAACTTGTTCTCTGCCGTGACAGCGACAGTGATAATACAATCTCACACTGCTTATATTAATGCCATAGAAGAGCTACTTACTGACATCACGGATCATCACTATTAAAAAGAACAGTTCACATGTATAGAACATTTTTACACACCATTATTCCTGCTACAGTCCATTACATGAAGAAATGTGTGTAGAGAGATTAGACGCTTATAATATATTATTCGCTGTGAAAAAGTTTGGGTGTGCTCTTGCACCTAATTGAAAAAGTTCGGCCCACCAGTGCAACAAACAAGTCAGTGACTGATCCCTGGAGTTAACCGTATTTGCAGCAGGTGGCCCCAAAAAGATTATCATTACTGGTACAATTCCTCTATGTGTGCTGCAATCGGTCCGGCCGACAACCCCGAGCTCATGTATCTCTATTTTTCTGCAAAATGTTAAAGCACTGGTTATCCTCTCTGAAAGTAGAATCCTTAAGTGACTCTCCATCATTCGGGTGTGAAGCCTGATACCTGGGAAAGTCTCAGAGAACAGTAAATCTGGCTGAAGTATCTCAGGATGTGAGAAAAGTAGGAGATATAAATATCAAAATGCAGACTTTTTTTCCACACTGAAGCCATGTAAAGACATTATTGGCTCATCAGGATGATGTGAAATAGCTGCAGGTAATGGACAGCTCAGACGGATATAATTGCTCATATGTAGTGCAGTCTCCGCTTCGAGTGATAATGGATTCCTCCAGGTGCCGCCTTATATGTAGCCACCCTATAATAAGAGCTTTTTCCATCTTAATGGTTTATTTCCGCAGCAAGCAGAAATGTCTGAAGAGATCTACTGAGGTACACCTGGCAGTTAGCTGCAACTTATGAGTTCAACTAAGAAAGGAGTGATTGGATTTGGCTTTTAAATTACAGGGGGATGTGTGAGGAAAAAAAACAAGGCCAGATATTGTTTTTTGCATTTTTTGGGTCAGAAAGTACTGATGCATGGTTGTAATTGCAGCCTTGGATTACACCCCACCCCCTGGCCTCCCTCTCCACCTCTGCCTCTCTCACACTCACTATTATGCAACAGCTTTTCTTGCAAGACCTTGCAGGATCTTGGCTTTGATTGTGTAACGTCGCAGAGGGAAACAGGCCTCAAATTTAGCCACGCAGAATCCCAACATCTCACCACATCCAGAGTCCAGAGTGGGTAGTTTCACATTAAACTGCATGACATAGAGCCACTGGCAGGATAATCGTGGCGATTTTGTTAAATCAGCAGGGGTTTTCAGCTTATTTTTGTAGCTACTTGTTGATGCTTTCTTTTGGCTCAGCCACCAGCCCATTCAGGTTGGTTATATAAAAAGAAAGTTGTGAGGTTTTAATACCAGCATTTTTATGCAATTTTAAGCTCTTGGCAAGCAATACGATATGTTAATGCTAACTGAGTTCTCAAAGTCACTAGCTTTAAAACTGTAATGACTTGCTGCACCATGTAGGTCATGTAGGGAAAAGGTTGTCTGTGGACATGTGCCATTACATAAAAGTATGCTATAAAAAGCCACTTCCATGAGGAAAACATCACAGATGTAATCTAGGGTCTTGTTGTATCCAGAAAACTGGAACTGGGATATAAATTAAATTATTTCTCATGCAAATATGCTTCTTTATCTATATAATATGCTGACAGGCTCCAAAACAGCCTGCCAGACTGTCCAGAGTCAGCGCTACAGCTGCTTTTGGTTCATTTGCTTCTTAACAGGTTCATTTGACTCTGATTGTTTAACTTGCCTAAAGACCTTCAAGTGCTGTTATTGGAACAAAAAGTTTAAGCTTAAACTTTAGAGAGAAAAAACTTCCATACTAATTTCCTTTTTCTTGTATTACCAGAGGATCAAATGGCATTGTGTAGCATTAGAGAAGTGGTTCCAAGTGGTGAACCCACAGGAAATTACAGAATCAGACTTTGCATCTGCCCTCAGTTGTCAGTTCTACAGCTCACACAGGTTTTGTGGCCCATGACCTATGATAAAGATTTCAAGAAATGCCCTTAATTGGTCGTTTTGTTCGTGTAATCAGTCAGTCGTTGGGTATTAACTGGAAGGTGACACACGTTTTGTTTGATGAAACTGGACAGCAAATAGCTCTTAGCAAGTAAACATGAAATAAGTCTCAACAAAACTCTCAAGTCAACATGATTTTAGAATAGGTGTAGTGCTGCAGCACCTTGGAGCAAATGCTACTTTTTTCACCTAATCAAGAAATAGAATTTTAACAGTTCCCTTTATCCAATAGAAAGTCATAGGCATTTTGTCAAGCCCTAGAAGATTCAGTCATCTCTCCAGCGGCACAGTAAATGAAGTTACTTTTTTTCTTCAATTTACTTCATACATTAATTAGTATAGATAAAAGTCAGAAAAACTATCCTTTATGTTTTTTGTATAACAGCTATGAATGTAATAATAATCCATGAGTGTTCATCTGTGTTGGGGTCTAAAGTCAGGTTGCAGTGTATTTAAAAATCAGGCTGATGCCTGATTTTTAAATACATTACTGAGAAAATATGGACGTAATCCTTCAGATGGGAGTATTAAGTTGTAACATCATGATAAATGATGACATTTATTGTCATTAACATTGTGGTGTTTTGCTAAAACGGATAGCTGCCAGACAACAACTCAGTTTTCACTGTGTTAATCGCTAGCATCCCTACTTTCTCTACACCATTGAACTCGGCTGCCTGCAACCGGTCCAGCCCAAAATTTGCATCCGGAGTGACGACACATCTGATAGCTAATGCTCAGTATTGTGGATTTGCAGGGTGATAATGTGTGTTTACAACTTTTTCTGTTGCTCATACATAATGTCTTGAACTGAATGATCCTCTTGGCAATTTCACTCTTAAACTTATGTTTTTACTGCCCCTTTCCTTACAGAGGCAGCTGCACATAATTTCATAACGAGACCGATTTTCAGAAAAGAAAGTCACTTTAGTTCAAAGAATTTAAATTTTCAGTTCCTTGGCGAATGTATAATTGTTCAAAATGGCCTTTTAGCGTATCTTTGCAAATTGTCCTCCAATTTGGGTGTCGAGTTGTTTACCTTGAGCCGTAATGCTCAATAATGATGTGAAATTTGCGAACTTTGCAAGCTGATTGCATTTTAATCACACTTGTTGCTTCCTGAGAAGCTGAAGGACACTGCATTTAGCTGCTGCTTGTAGTAAACTCCTCTGTGCTCCCTGTTCAGAGGAAAATGGATGTAATAACATCTCTCAATGGATAATCGTTGTTGCAGGCATACCTAGGCCCATGTTTGATTAACCTGGCACGACCGTTGCATAAGGAAAATAAGGTCTTTGTTTGTTTGTACTTGTGCCAGATAAATGGAACTGCTAAATGATTTGATTTCATCATTTAGTTTTGTGATTGACTGAAGAATATTTTTTGAACCCCTTGAACTGGGTGACCTGGGAATATAGAGAGGTTCAGTGCATTTGAAATTTAAATAATTGAGCTGACATGTTCTGCATTCTTGAATTAATGAAGATATTTTTTTGTATTGCTGGCTTTCAAATGCAGTGTTTTCTGCCTTCTTGCCTGTCAGTCCAGTCATAATGTCAGAAGCTTGTTCCAACATCAGTCTGGACTGTCAGTAGACCATCAAGAAACTGAATTACCAAACATTTTTTTAGCATAATGCTGTATGGCAACATGAATATTTTTTTTTACACCAGATTCTATCACGTATGACATGAAGCCCAGAAAAAAGATAGTCCAGGTGTCATGATGAAAGCTTTTTCTGGCTGCTGCAGAAATTTCCTACATGCCAAAAATGTAAGCCATGATTAATTGAAAGTAGAGGAGAATAGTCCTTGACAGGAAATAGGATGTTTTTTCCTTGAGTGGTGGGTGCAGGCTGAGATTTAGTTTGATGCAATATTCAGCCGTTTGGTTTGGTTTTGCCTTCTTTTCTTTCTATACCTTTTATATATATCCTTTATTTAACCAGGTATAAAACTCATTGAGATTAAAATCTCTTTTCCAAGAGTGACCTGGCCAAGAGGGCAGCATGGAAAAGCGTTACATTTGTAAAAAGACCAAAAACAAACAAAACACATATAAACACAGACATACAAGCAGACAGATACAACAGTCACACAGCACCAATAAAAAATGGAGCATGACATCCATAATGTATGCAACACAACAAAGCAGCTCCAACGCACAAGCAGGTTGATTCCAAAACGACTTCACAATAGCGTCAGAAGCAATCACATTTACACTAAACTAGGGCTCAATATTATTATGAGTTAGAACATGATGGTGCAGAGAGATTAGTCTTATCTGAGAAATGCCAAATAGTTAAAATAAATAGTGAGAAAGTTGGTAATCGTGTTAATGGCTCCAAACAATGAGAATCCAGCTTTGTGATGTAAGTTGATTCTAATGCACCAGTAACTCCTCTGTACATGTACCTTATATTTGGCTTTGTTTCACTTGTATATCTGAACAGTACATATAGAAATATGTTTTTAAAATATCATATTAAGCTAACAGAGTTGGTTTTGTTAGGCTGTTTTTCTTCGTTAATGCTATTACCAGAACTTCATTTCTTTTAATTGTACTGAGTCCTTCAGTAAAAGGCAATTGAAATTCTCTCTTTGGTTCTTGAAGACGTCTCATATCATCTAAGAGGCTTCCTCAGTTCTAACTGACAGGTGTTGAGTTCCAGGTATTGCCAGGCTGTTCCATGGGTTCTCCAGTGTCACCCATTGAGGCCAATCTCCCCCTTTCAAGGGAACAACCCCCAGACTTGGGTTCAGATCAGATATGAGGATGACACCTGGGTCAGAATCAAAGTCACAGAACAACTCGGTTCAAAAGTGAGGATATCGAATGTGCTGTGAGGAGGACGGAAGCCTTAACATTGACGTTATCAGGAAACCTACATCCACAACAGCTATGGTTTGACTCCCATCACACTTTAACAAAAGCTGGAGGTTATAAAAAACGTACACCACTGAGTTGAGAGTGTCCCTGCCAAGACTGAGGGAAATGAAAAGGAGCACATACTGAAAAAGCAGGAAACCTATCCCAACTGTGTCTTTGTCAAGTCAACAAAAAGCAAGAATTTTAACTAATTTTCTACAAACACAGCACCCTGGTGCATCTCAGACCCAGTGACACCCTAAGACAAAAACAGGATAAAACACTCAAATGTACAGAAACGTTGGGTGCAACGGAGCTTAAAGCATATTAGACTTGACAACCAACCTGACAAAGTGGTGGTCGACAAAAAGCAGAAGAAAGCAGTTGTGATAGATGTTACAATCTGAGCTGCTGGTAACATCTGGAAGTAGTGACATGAGAAGTTCAAGAAGATGTACCAGGGGCAACAGGAACAAGTGGAACAGATGAGGAAGCTTAAACTCAGTGGTGAAGGCATCTGGGAGAGTGGCTCCAGCGAATTCCAGTTACAACATATGAAGTCTGTTCCAAAAACGGGTCTTTTTGGTAAATTCTTGTCAAAAAAGACAAATTATATTGACCATGATTCATTGTTGAAAAGCAATGAAAGTGGAAAACTTCCAAAGGGGATGAATACTTATTATAGACACTATACATACCAATCTATCTACACCATTCAGCCACAACATTATGACCACTGACAGGTGAAGTGAATAACATTGATCATAATGGTACTATGTGTGTTCGACTGGAAAACCTTGGATTTTGGCATCCATGTTGATGAGACTTAGACACCCAGATAAACATTGTCCCAGAACAAACACACTCCCTCATGCAAATGGCAATCCCAAATGTCACTGGCCTACCCCTGCAGGAAAATGCACCCCACCACATGGAAAAAACATCAAACAATCAGGAACATCTTGAGGAACATGACAATGGCCCAAGATGTTGATTTGACCTCCAAACTTCCTAGACCCCCATTCTGATCAAGCATCAACAGGATGCAGTGGAACAAGTTTGATTGACAGAGGCCCCACTGCACAAGCCAGAGTACCCAAAGGATCCACTGCCAACATCCTGGTGCCAGTCCCCATAGGACACCCTGAGAGGTCCTCTTGTCCATGCCCAATGGTTCAGAGCATTTTTGACCACATAAGGGGGACCAACACAATATTAGGCA